>WBNO01022982.1:0-77632 GCA_013400575.1 Peucedramus taeniatus
CGGGCGGGTGTCCGCGTGAGGGAAGCGCCCGTGGGCTCTCCCAATTAATTATTTTAATTGGCGGTTGCTGCGCCTCACACGTGTAATTTGATTTGCGGAAGAAAGCGGCAGCCCATGGAAGAAAGGAATCGGTGGAAGGCGAGGCAGGGCGAGGAGGGGAGGAGGAAAGGGGACAGTGACAAACTGAGTGCGGGAGGAAGGCGGGGAAGGTTTCACCGGGGCTGTCACCGCCCGCTGCTCATCCCCGGTTAAAGCCCTTCCTCCTGTGTTCCTGTCGTGGCTGATCAGCGAGGTGTCAAAAATAAAGTGAGAAAAGTGCACTTGTGGCGTCCTTGTCATTTCGGTACCTGGCAAGACTTTCCCTGCTTTAGGGAAGGCTGGGTTTTGTTCTTGAAGTTCGGGAAATGCCCTTGTGTGGTGCACGGGGAGGTTTGTGTGAAAAACTAAATATCCTGGTGCTGTTCTGATAGGAGAACTTGCTGGAGAGCCTTACCCTCTGTGCTGCTCTTAACTCTGTTAAAAAGTCATTTTCACTCACTCAGAGCTCTCTGAAATGCACACACATGTTTATTTCTTTCCCTATATTTTTAATGCTATCATTTTTTCACCCTCTATTTATTATGACTTTATTATTTCCTTTAATTGTTAGGACTGGCACATAGCATTTGTGGTGTTTTTTTTTTAATGAAATACTCTGTTTTGCAAGCCATGAGGCATTGAATGCACCTGCAGGGACTAACATAAAACATTTGTGGGATTTACTCAGGGTCATGTTTTCGTGCTTTAGTGGTGTTGGAGCAAAATAATGACACAAACACAGCTTGAAATGGTTGTGCTAAAACATTTACAAAACACAAAATGTAAAAACTAAGTGACACCCAAAATAGGAACTTCCCCCAGAGATTAACAGAACAACCTGTGAAATTGAACTGTGCTTAGCAGAACTGGATAAAATTAAGAGTTTGGGCAAGAAACAGCACCAGTGTCAATCACTGTCAGCCTGAATGTTTTTGAATTATAATAAACCCAGATTTTCTTAGGTTTGTTATTTATAAAGGTGTTGGTAAGTGTAGTGCAGAATCCAGACTGCTTAGTTTAAATAAATGTTGCTGGAAAGTAATAATTTTTAAATGAACTTCCAATAAAAATACAAATTTTACCTTTTATGCTCTGTGCTACCCAGACCTTGATGCACCAGAACTTACATGATCACCAGTTTATAAACAAAATGAAGTGTTTCAGTTATTCTAATGAAGTGGATGAAGTAGAAAAGGAAAATAGGCCACTCTAATAAGAGAAAATCAGTTGGTGAGGATATAAAATTTTATGGACTAGATGGACTTTATGGAATTTACTTGGGAATATAAAAGTGTTATGACTGCTGCTTAGAAATGTCTCTTCCAGCGTGAGCTTTTCTGCAGCTTGTCTAAATTAGAGCATTAGTTCTGTTTGATGTTTAGTTTTAATTACAGGACTGGTGGCTGGGCTGAAATGCCTTCCTAGGAAATTTATGGATTTCTCAGGGTTTTTCTTTTTTCTGCTTTTTAAAGCTCAAATCCTCCCTGAAACCAGTGCAAGATCCCCACTGCTAGGGGTGGGAGCTGAAACAAGGCCCTGTATAAGGGTTTAACATGAAAATGAGCTCCAAAACAGCATTCAAGGCAAGGCTTTAAGCCCTTTTTTGCCTTTTTTTCCCCCTTGTCCCCACTCCTTTTCATGCAGGAGCCAAGGCTGTACAGGTGTGAAATGTGTCATTTCTTTGGGTTATGTTTTCCACAGCACTTGTCCATTCTGCGCTCCTCTGGGCTACTCAGAAACTTGTGGCAATGTGCTAGTGAAGGCTCATCTTGCCCTGCAGTGACACAAATTTAAGTTAACTCTGGTTTTCAAACTCCTTGAATGGTTTTTTTGTCAGTGCTGCCTCAACCATTTTCGACCCCAGGCTGCTTGAGCCAAACCTTTCTGGTGTCCATATGCACCATAAATAAGCTGAAGCAAATAGGTTGGGGGTTTTTTACTGACAGTTTTCTGACCCTCATCAGTTTTTCAGCATCTAAAATAGGTTCTGATGTCTCAATTTTGCCTGCCAAAGAAAATAAATAAGCATTTATAAGCTGTTTAGGATCCTCATTGTAACATTGCTGTAAAAATGCAAGATATCACAACCGCAGAGCCGTGTTAAATTTTCCTCTGACTTTGTCCTATTTATTTCCAGAACATGCTTGAAGAGCTATTAATTCATAAGCCAGATGATCCCATTGAATTCATGATAAACCACTTAA
Source organism: Peucedramus taeniatus (assembly GCA_013400575.1). NCBI lineage: Eukaryota > Metazoa > Chordata > Aves > Passeriformes > Fringillidae > Peucedramus > Peucedramus taeniatus. The sequence continues at coordinate 2,283 of WBNO01022982.1, forward strand.
AGCAAAACAACGATGATGGTAAGTGAAAATGGAGACACCAGAAATAGTTCAGCTCCTGATTTGTAAACAGCTGTTGGGAGCTGCGCTGCCGTTGGCAGCTGATGGATCAAACTTTTCAGGCTGAGTCTTGGGGAGGGGGGAAACAAAAAAAAAATTGTGAGCATTTTGGAATAGTTATAGGCAAGATGCTTTTAATTTCTTTTTTTAGTGAGTAATCTAATAAGAAATGCACTTTAACAGTTATAACAATGAAACCCTCTAAGGGAATAACAAAGAGTTCTGGTGTATCAATTATTAATGCCTTCTGTGCCCCATCTGATATTTCCTGTTGTCTTTAAGCTCGCTAATTACTCCTTTTGTCAGGTGTAAATTTGGGTTCCTATTCTACCTGGGCTGGCAGATTCTCTGCTTTTTGATTAGTTTGTTACTCGCTGCTGTTAATGAGTTCCACAGCTCAGTGGCATCTCAGCTGAAGGAACAGTGAGTGTGTCTGCTCCTCTGTGGAACAAATCCTGGTAAATTGAATGGGAAGTCTGTATTCTGCACAATAAAAGCATGTACCCTCAATCAAATTATTTGATTTACAAACTGTTCACCCTTAGGCAGATTATATTTGGATATGCACAAGTGAACTGTAATTTTTGTTCTGCGTGAGCTGTCAGGGAGAGCTGGTGTCATGGAGCTTTGATGTTTCTTTAAAACCAGAGTAAACCATTATGAAAAGTTCTGCTGCAACATCAATGAAATCATTATCACTGGAGGTACTGTGAGCTCTTAGTGGTGCTGATCAAATGGATGTTGATTGAAATGCTGCTAAATACGTTAAAGAAAAAAAAATCAAATCCTGCAAATTATGCCCAGCCTTTTCTGGTGCAGGCAGCATGAGTAATCAATCTGATTTGTAGACCCATGGAAAATATGTGGAGGAATTTCCTGCAGTTTGACAGAATGCTGATAAAATTTCTTCACATTGGGCTAACATTTGTCCTGATGCCCCATGGTATTGTTTCAACAGAATTAGGCAGATTTCCATCTCATGACTTCAGTACTTAGAGGCTAAAGACAGAATTACAGCATTTGTTTGTCAAGGGGAAAGTGCTGTCTGCCTTTGGTCTGGAAAACCCTGTTAAGGAAGGAGAGGAACTCCAATTAAAATTAAAGCCTAAATGTTGTTTTAAGAATAAATTATATGGAAAATAATGTAACAGAAATGTGTAGTAGAGTTGATTTTACTTTTTGATCATGGCGGAAGGTGCTGACTATTTAGAAGGAAAAAAAACCTTATTAGAGCCATCAGTAAAGTGATGAATTTTCATGATCTTGCCTTGCCTAGACAGTTTTAGCCCTAGAGAAAATTTCAAACAGAGATGTGTGGAAAAGAAGCATTGCATCTATCCCAGGTGTGAAGTTAGAAAACCTTTTTAATTAATAATAGGATCTAAAGTACTTTAAAAAATATAAATAAGTCTAATGGTGATTATAGCTTACAACTGCCTCAAAAATCTTGTAGGTCAAATGTGTGTCAAAGTGTTTGTGCTTAGGGCTCTGTGCTATTGTTCTTTCATGTGTTCCTTCTAAAAACCTTCAAGGGCCACATGAAGACTGATAATTCTTTCATATTCAAAGGTGCAAGTTTTTTACATGGTATCTTGGTTTGTGCTGATGAAAAAGGCTCCACGTCCGAGTGGCATTTCTGTGAGCTCCTCCTTCCCACTCAAACCTCTGAAGGAATGTAAAAAGTTCTGCAAGAATGTTCAGTATATACCCTGTGCTTCTCGTCTTTGACAAAGGATTTCTCTTACAAGTTAAGCTAATTTTGTTGTATTAGTATTAATCATAGAATCTTTTGGTTTTAAATGGAACTCTGTGAGTCCAGCTGTTCTTTTGTGTTATTCCAGGATTGATTTTGTCGTTGCTAAAATTGTTGTTGAATGTTAAAACTTGCTTACTTGGAGGAGTAAATCCCATAATGTCTCATCAAGACTAAATACAGAATTAAATATGATTTGTTACTGAAGAAAAAGTAATTTCCCAGAATTTCCTGCCTTCATTTAGCTGCTGCTTTGGAGCTGCAGTATTAAATAGTGACTATTTGTTAGTTGGAGGGGTTAAACATTACACCCAGTGGTGTCCTGGTTGTGCCCCTGTGTCATATGTTTGGGGAGAACGCTTTAGAGGAGTCCTACAAGTGTGCAAATGAGTAAATCAGTGAATTACACTGCCCCATCTGCTGCCAGACACTAAGCAGAGAGCAAACCAGATTTAGTACAAAGTGAGCATTTACAGTAGCCCAGGGCAATATTAAAGCATGAGATGGTGTATATAATGGTATGTTTCGTTTTTTATCAAACGTTTGTCCAAGAAAGCTGTGTATTAAAGCTTCAATACCTAAGGGCTTTCTTGTGAATTTTAAATCATGCTCCTAGTTAAACCTCAAAAGGATCTGTGGATGGAAAGGTTTTTTGATTTTCTTTGAAGTGGTTTGAAGAAGTTGATTAGTGTTGGCACCCAAGCACTCTTTTATGACGCTGTTTATAAATAATTCCTAAGTACCGGGCTGGAGTTTCAAGGTGTTAGATTTAAAAAAAAAACCTAGGATTTAATCACATTACATTTGAAAGAAATTAGGTGATAAAAACAGCTGATGTATCCTTTTAAAGTATTTTTCTACATTGTGTACTAGTTCTGTTGCACTTGCAAGAACCAATAAGGGGGAAGTTGTTCTTAAACCTTCCAAGTCAGATAACTTTGTAAAGATGAATCTGTAATTTGGGTTTCATGTATGTTTAAAAATTGCACCTGCCCAATAACTGTTAAGTGCATGGAAGGCCTCATGAAAATACATTTCACATCCTTGCCTGTCTGTTCCCATCAGACACGATCTCCCTTGGTTCTTGAGAGCTGAGGAGGTTTTTGGGTGAGTGGATCCCCCCTCTGCTCTGACCTGTTACTCCCAGTAAATACTAACCAGTCCCTCCTGCACAGACTCTGATTTGGGTTTTTTTTCCCCTGTGGTACAGGGGGAAAAACATCAAAGCTGTTAATATAAAATGACAGTTCAAGGGATTGCAGCCCAAGGTGTATTTATGGAAAAAGTTCCAAATACTTTCCTAAGAGTGACTCCATTTTCTCTTGTTTGTCTTGCCTCTAATTCATTCCCAATGAAGCTCAGGGCAGTAATGCCTATTGTGTTGTGTGTGTGCACTGGATTAAGAATTCCTCAGAACTGGGATGCATTTTTTGCACCTTGCCCCCTCAGGGAAAGGAGAGGGATGTACAGCAGAGAAACACAAGAAACAGAAATGAGGAAAATTACTTCAAATGGTGACTAGAAAAATTGAAGGCAGCTGTCAAAAAACATAGTGAGTTCATTTTGCAGTATCTAAATCTTCTCTGAACCCTGACACAACTTATTTAGGTTAAACTAAAAACTGAAATATTTTTTATCGCAAAATATGTTAGTTCTGAATCAATGTTTCAGGAATAAAAGTCAAACTCAGGTAAGGAAATGTTTGTATCTTATGGTTCATCCACCAAACTCTGCATGTGTTTAAATAGATTGAGATATACATATCTCATCTATCTCTCCAAGTGGCATAGTAAGAGTGTTAATCTCATTGACCATGGAGATTAAAGGAGGACCCAGCTGGCACTGATTTTCTGTTCCCCCTTTTCTTTCCCAGTGGAGCCCAATCCCAAAGTCTCCACTGAGGCAGCTTTCCAGCTGAAATAATTGTTTCATGGTGGCTACATTGATATTATGCAACACAAGAGTGGGAAACTGGTGGGGATTTTTGCTATTCTGCACTTTGACGTTTGCATATCCTTGTTCCATAGCTCCAAGAATTTTTGTCCTTGGTCCACCGGCTTCTGGGAAAACTACAGTTGTGAGTACCTTACCCTCAGTGTTGCAGCACTTCCCACTCACTTTCTTACTTTCTACTGAGCTCAGCATTTTGGAGAATTTTATTCTGAGAAAAGAATTTTGAGATTTATCCAAGTGATAGATAAGCACAAGACAAATTAAAGGGTGTCATTCCTGAGAGATACACCTGGGTGTTACACTGCAGGTTAAATAGATGTTTTCAAGTGAGGTCTGTGAGAACTCGGGTAGTGAAACTGCTGGAATGCAACAGAATTCTGCCTGCCTTGTTTTCCCAGCCTTTTAGCAGGACCAATTAGCCTGGGGGAAGTAGGGTAATGACACATTTGTGGTGTTCCCTTGCTGTGAATTGCTCCATTTGCATGGTCAGTTTTCTCATGTCCACTGGCACCGTTTAAATGCAAAGGTCAAAGCTGCATTTGAACCTCAGAAACGGCAGGTGATGCTGGTGAGGGCATGGTAGGAAAAATGTTTCCTTCTTTAAATTCTGTGTTAAGGTACAGGAGATGAAAAAGTCGTTATTCAAAGCTGGATACTCTTGAACATCTTTTAAAGAAACTATTTAAAGTTGCTTATATATGTCTGTGTACATAAATGTATGGCTAGGAAAGCTCTGTCTTTCTGCAGCCTTCTGGAAAAAATGCTTCATTTTCTTTCCAAATATTTCAACCTGTATTTTTTTTTTCTCCCCTCAGGCAATGTGGCTTTGTAAACATTTCAATGCCATACGTGTCTCTCAGGAGACTTTGTTATTCAAGGAGGTATTAATGCAGACAGAAGAAGCAAAGGCATATAAAGAAAGAAACCAGGTGTGTAAGAGAATATAATAACAGTTGTTCTCGTGTCACAGAACAGGAATTATGTGGCATTCCCATGATTTCCACTGCTGAGTTGAGCAGATGAGAGGAAAGACTCTCTTCTCTCTGGGTTGTACATTGGTGTGTCAGGACACAGAGCAGGGGAAGGAGAGGGAGACAATGCAAAGTAATGGAGGTCTTGAAAATACCACCCTTGAAACCAGCAGCAGAACTGGGAAAAATCCAGGAATGCACAACCCAGTCTAGAGAATGGTTCATTCTATTATTAAACACAGTGTCTTCTATCTGGGCATGTTTGATAATCTCGATAAAATAAGCATTAATCTCTGAGGTCTCCTTTGGTACAAAATGCTCTGGAAAATATGTACACAAAGAACTTTTTTTGATCTGACAGTGCTACTTAGTTGTGCGTGCTTGATTTCTCTGTAGCATGACACAAATAACTTACTTGGTGCATTAACTCAAAAGGAGGATGACAATCCAGGCAGTTCCTGACAGCCCTGGAAGCTCTCAAGCTGAGGCAGGAGCAGCTGACTCAGATTGTTGAATTTTCCCCAATTCTGTGCACCTGAGTTTCTCCAGTCAGATTTTTAAATCCATTTATTGTGGTCGTCCTAATTGATGTTCAAAGGACATTTTTTCCAGGTGTCATGACTCTCAGGATAAGTTTATCAGTAATGTAATTAATTGTCTTATTATTAAAAATTAGTGACAGATTGGAAAAACATGTTGAAAGGTTATCTTGAATACAGAGAAGCATCTGATTCCTGCCTTTTTGGCTGATTCCTTTCTCCAGTATCAAGGCATTCCATGAGGAAAAGACTGGAAGAAGTCTGGTGGTTTTGTGACTTTCTCTAGCAAGTCCACTAGTTTGAGTTTGTTTTGTTACTTATCACCCATTTTCATAAAAATTTAAGCAATTTCCTATCTGTAGGAATTCGACACCCCTGCTATATCCAATTTAGAATTGGAATTGGCCAACAGATTTGTAATTTACTGAGATGACAGTGTGATACACAGATTAGGGCTTTTTCCTTAGAAAATTAGGCTAAAATAGGGTAGTGTTTATAAAATTGAATAAAATACTGGATAAGTAAATGAAGTTTGGAGATGCCTCAAGTAGCGCACTTCAAGATCTGAGAGGAAAGAGTTCACTGAACTCCCTGAACTCACTGGCAAAAATGTTTGCATTTGGCTGGGGTGATATGGAATTATTCTTACTGAGAATATGTACTTTGAAATCTTAGTTCTAATTATTAAAGATTGTTTTGATAGGTTCATAAATTTATACTTGGAGGGGGAGAATTTAAAACAAAAATTCCCTTTGGTTTAATTACTGTAATTATTAACATATTTCAGACTATACAGATGCACTTTCAAGGGTGTCCTTTTGGGCTTATTTGATTTAAAAAGATGGATGGTGTGGAAGATGAAAGTCAAAAATGTCAAGGCTAATCAGGTAGTGAGGAGGGCCTGCAGAGCAGAGGCTGCTGGTGGTTCAGCACTGTGCAGTTTGCCTTTGGATTTGATTTTTAGACCCCAGGAGGAGGTTTTCACAAAATAATTTTGTTCTTTTATGCGAGTTTGTTTCTTAGAATTAGGAGGGAGCTCCTGGGTTCCTGGGATGTCGGTTCAGGAGCAGAACAAGAGCTTTTACATGAGTTTGGATATAACCAGGGCATTAAAAAGTTGTAGTCCTGGCCAAAGCAGTTAAATAAATGGAGAAGAGAAGCAGAAGCTAAGGGTGTGGTTTTTGGAGAGTCTGGTGTGAAGATCATAAACACAATTTAATGTTGTTTCTCACACCAAAGGCTACTGTGGCTGCATTAACCCCAGAGCCAGAGGTTGGGCAGTTGGAGGTCACTTGGCCAATGTCACTGGATCTGGGCAAATGCTGCCAAAAGCTCTACAAATGTTTGCTCACATATTTTACCTACTCATCTTCAGCCAAGCTTTCATCCCTTTTATATTCGCCCATTGAAGCATTTGGGTTGTCCTGGCTCAGGAAGCCATGGAAGGCATATTTAAAATCCATGATTTCTCTCTGAAGCTCCATTTTTCAAGTTGGGCAAGCAATCATTCACTCACACATACCTGGCCACTTGCTAATGAGCACAGCTCAGGTAGTGAATTTTAAATACTGAGTGTTCAAAGCAAAATGTGATCATTCTGCATGTAAAAGTACTCCAAAAAGAAGTCAGATTTTTTTGAATATTCAGTAAATTGAAGAACCACAAGCTACCAATAAATATTCCATGAACAGAAAAAGAGGCTACATTTTTGGATAAATCATTGCAAATTATTCCCTCATCTCTAGTTATTATAATGTTAATAGGAAGCATCTTCAGGTTTTCCTATAGTGAAGTCTAATGATGAGCTATTGCATGTTTCACTTTTCCTGTTAACTGGATAAAATAAGAAGTTGAAACAACTGTGGTAATTGTGGGTTCGTGGGATGGGTGTGCTCTTAATGCTACACTAAATTGCAGTTAAGGTGTTTGCATAATACCTAATAACTTAGAACTGCTCCAGAGTTGTGTCACGTCCCTGTGCTTTTTAAAAAGAAATAAAATAGAAGAGAAAAATAAATCCAAAGCATCCTTAACTATGCGTGGTCAGCATTCCAATCTATTCCAGGCTAAGCCACTCTGAAGGAACAAAAAGAAACTGTTCCATGTTTGTGTATCCAAAAAAGACCAGCCTTTCATGTGTATTTATCTGAACAAACTAAATCTAAACATTCATGATACTCAGGATCTTAAAGTAAATTTATTCAAACTTGATTGCTGTTCTCTCCAAGGTGCCAGTTTGGAGAAGCCAGAAGTTTTTAGCTGCAGCTGTTTTCAGAGCAAATATATCCAAAACTTCCAAGAAAAATGCCTACTGAAAAAGGTCCTCTACCAAAAAATGTGGGGATTTTATGAAAGGAGAATGAAATATAACTCTGAGTAGACCAGGCATGGAAATTTAAGTATGATGTTCCTGAAATAACATGGAACATTTAAACTAATCATGAGTGGGTACAATTTTTCAGCATATAGAAATACAGAAATAATGATTAAACCAGCATGAGGAGAAAAGTGGTCTGAACATGACCAAAATCCCACAGCAGTGTTTCCTTTACCTGCCCTGAGTGTTGGGACAGCTCTGTGGGCAAGGTGTGGTTTGGCTGTTATCAAATGTGTCTCACTGTCCATTATTGCAGATTTCTGGGAAGTGCAATCCCATCTATCAGGCTCACCATATATTAATGTGTTTGTGAGAGATAAATTATAAATGGGCTGCCTGATATGTACCACGTATCCTGATTTCTAGTGGAACAATGAGGCATTCTGCAAACACCCTATTGAAAATGATTTTGTAGGCCACTGCTCAGTGGGAGGAAAACTGCCCAGGAAATGAGACTGGAACTGAGCCACAGAGAGCAGAAGGAGCTAAAACCCTGAAATACCTGAATGTGTGTCCTTGGTTGTTTTTGTGCAACAAACCCCTCTCCAAAGGCAGGAGTGAGAGCACCACTGCACAGAGAGAAGAGAGGATAAATTTGGTTTAAATTGGTTTGGCAAGGCTCAGCAGAGCAGCCCCCAGCAGCGTGCAGCCTGTTTTGACATGACACATGAAAGGAGCAGGCAGGCCCTGGCTGTCCCTGGGAGCAGCGTGGTGCCCCTTTGGAAGGTGACAGGCTCCAGCAGTGAGGGGCTGCAGGAGGCTCTGACAGAGCACCCTCGGGACCTTCTGGCTCTCAACAAACCCAGCAATTTCCTTCCCTCCCTCCCTGCTACCTGCTCCAGTGTCTGTCACACACGGCTGATGTGAGGAGAGGCACTGAGAGCTGGGGACAAAAGAGATAAATAAAAGCAAACCCTGCCTGCCTGGGCCACCTGGGCTCTGCTGTGTGTTCTGGAGCACTTTCTCCACCCTCCTTCAAAGTGCCTTCTTTGAGACCATTTCCACCACTCCCTGTGAAATTGTTTCATCATCTAATGAAGAAGATTTTATGAAATCTTCCCACATCATCAGCCAGATTTTTTCATCGTATGAATTGAAGTTCAAAGGAGTTGCTCCAAAGAATATATTTTCCAGGTGCCATGAGTCCCAGGATTAGTTGATTAGTAATGTAATTAATTGTCTTATTAAAAGACAATTGTCTAATTATTAAAAATTAGTGGCAATTATGGAAAATTAGTGGCAATATATGTGGAAAAATATGTAGAAAGGGTATCTTGAATACAGAGAAGCATCTGATTCCTGCCCTATCTACCTGTCCAAGCCTCTATAAATACTCCTTTTTAGGTTTATACCCTTCAAACTGGCTAGGAAAGTCAAGCTCACATTGTTAAATGAAAGATAGTTTATTTTAATTGGGAGGTAGAGAATCTGATTGCAGGTTGTTTTTTCCCTGAGTATTCTTTTTACCAATAATGACAGAATGAATAAGACAAGGCATTTAGTGAAATGATCCATGGCTGTTATGAGCTGCATGGACAGAAGTTCAGACTTTGAGTTAAACTGGCTAACACAGATTTTAACCAAGTTCAGCATAGAATAAAAGCCTAAATTAACAAGATAGTGAAGCAAATTCTTACTAGAAGGAAAGGAGAGTATTGCTGAGTTCTTGTCAGAAAAACAAATACAATGGAAGAATTGTTGATAGGTGCTAATCTGTATAGGAACTTTGTTCTTCTGTCACATTGCAAACACCTTCTTACAAAACATCTCTAGAGATGGACAAAGCAGCAGTCACAGAACTAAACAGCACTTTGAAAATATTGGCAGATGCAGTTTCCATCCCATTTCACACTCCTGAGTTTAAAAATAAACTAAATTCAACTGTAAAATATATTTTAAATAAACCTTTTGGATGATGAGAGTTACTTGAAGCTATGAAACAAACCTCCTGAAAATCAGACTCTTTGTGTTGTTTGCTCAGTGTCTGAGGTTCTGTTTGTGTCACTGAGAGCTGGCAGGTCCCTGATGCTGAGCCCTCTGTCACACGGAGCAGTCAAGGGTCAGATCCTTGTGGTTAAAAGAATGCTTTGAGGATGTGATGTTCTTCTGGATCCCTTTGCAGGTCTGATGTCCAATGTGTGTGTCAGTGCAGAACTTGGCACTGCTTCCATGCCAGTGTGCAAAACCCCCATGGATATTCATGCTCTGTGCTCAGCTTCCCTTTAACACTGATTTTTGTGCCCTTATTAACTCTTTGTCATTAACTCATGTTAATGACCTGGGACTCGCAGGGAATCATTTATTTCTTTATTTCCAAGAAGACATCTCACTTCACCTTTAACCACAATGTGCCTGCACGGTAAAATTCCTTTTGAACTCAATTGTGAATATTCAGTCTTTCTTTTTTTTTCTTTTTTTTTTTTTTTTTTTTTTTTGTTCTTTCTTTAGAAAATTCCCAACGCGCTTTGGGCCAATCTGATCCAGGAACGTCTGTCAAACGTGGACTGCATCAAACAAGTAAGAATTGCTCCTCAGAGGGCTGCTGGATAAGCACTTACACAACTCGTGCCTGGTATTTAGCATTCCAAGTCCTGAGCAGAGCAGGGAATGGGGGCAAATCATCGGGGCTCCCGAGCCAGTTGCTTTCTTGAACATCAGCGGAGGGAGTTTGGAGCTTTATTAACAGGATAAAGGGGAGGATGAGAGTATGCATATGCTAATCTTCCAGCACAGAGATGATCAAAGGCTGAACAAGCAGAGCTTTGTTGATTGCCTGGGGCAACTGGCAGAGATGGAGTGGACAAAAAAGATAAACAGAAAATAGATAGAAATCAATATTGTTAAGGTTTTGGCTCTTCTTGAGGAAAGGGGAGTCTTAACGTTACTAATTTCAGTTTTATTTATTTCTTGTTGTGTCTCTTTTTTCTTCCTGTGTTTGGAAATACTGCATTTGATTTTACTGTCTTCTGGGTAATAATTAATATTTTCACTCTTAGCTTGAATAGGTTTATTTGTGTTCAAATCTGTGGCATCCCTTGTTTCTTGCTCCATGTTTCATCATCTGGGAGACTGAAACAATGACTTTTTTGATCCTTAGAAAGAAGAAGTAAAGGGATTTGCAGAAATCCTAAATGATATCAACTTTTCTTCATAAAATACTGCAGACCTTACTCTATAATTGACCTATTAATGTTGAATTTGCAAAGTAGAATTAAACTTTTGTATTGCTGTTCGCTGTGCTTGAATTATATGAGTCTATCTGGTTTTCCTTGAAGGTCTTTTTAGCTGAGCTATTTTACTTCATTTTAACTCATTATAGTCACTTATTACTCCAGATTATATATCTGGTAGCACTTAATGTGTTTTTGTTTTTTTTTTTTAATCCACATAGGATCTAGGCCCTTCAGTTGGCAGGAGAACCTGCTTAAAACCACACGTGGCATACTGTCTTGTTCATTTGTGGGGTATTTTTAGTTATTTTAGGACAAGAGCTTGAAAACCTCTCAAAAATGCTCATTTTTTCACATAGGTCTCTTTCCCTGATTAAAAGAACACATGTTTTCAGCAGCTACTTTTCCCAGGTTTGTTAAAGTGAGTTTTACTGTCAGTGTACAAGCAAAATCCATTGCTCCCCACAGGCTGCATCCACCTTATTTTCCATCTTTTTTTCCCTGTGCTTTCTATAATTGTTGGCATGGCTTTAGTTCTCCTGTCAATAATGAGGGAAGGATCTCTTAGAGAGTTATTTTAAGTATTAGGTCATGTATGAGTAAGGTGACAAGGTGGTTAAAATGCCAACAGCTGCACAGAGTCCTGCCTGCATTTTATGTTCCTGTTGTTGTCACCAGCAGCACTGAATCAGTGCTGGGTGTCTTACAGAACCAGGGGGCAAAAAAACCCCTTTATGAAGCTTCCCTGACATTCAGCAAAAATGGAGTGGATGTTATCAACCCAGCTGAGGTTTCAACTGATTTCTGGAAAAACACATGACTTGTTTTTCAAAGGTGTGATGGTTATTAAAAATCTTTACATTAATAGATAGTAATCTTTACTATTAATGGATAGACACACACACAGTGACCACAAATTATTTTCTCTTTTGGAAGGGGATCTATGCATTTTAAGAGGAATATTTTCTCTGTGTAACTCCAAATAGAATTAATGCTGTAGGGTTTTTACATCATGGACCAGATTTATGCCATTTCTTTCAAAACATGAGTCAGCATGTTTTCACTGAAAATGTTCATAGATTAGGAGCAGCATGTTGGACCACAGTACCACCAGCTGTTTGTTTTATTTCTCCTTGTGGTGTCATTGGCTTGGCATTAATTGTACAGCTTTCATCCCACTGACAGTAGGAATACAGGATTTTTTGTGCCGTTGTTTTGACACTCACAGGTTTATAGATGTCACTGGCATTCTCTAAGGAGAGCATTTTTATTGATCAACAGCTCTGCTGAGGCCCTGTGTTATGTGTTCTTGTAACACAAACCTAGTCAGGACTGTGAGGGATCAGGTGGGGAGGTCTTGCAGCACACACTGGAAACTTATTGCAGACATTATGTTCGAGCCTGGCACTTGTGAGGCTGATACAGAGAATTTTCATCTTGCAGGGTTAGCACAGCTTGGCTGCAGCCCCCCTGACTGCTGGGGCTGAGAATTCATGGAGTGGAGAGAGATTTCTCAGGATGTGGTTGAGGGAGAGCTGAGCCCCTTCCTGAAGGTTTAGGGTCTTTAGAAACCAAGCTTAGGCCAGTGATTCACACAAAGAGTGGCAGAATGACTTGAGATTGGTATTTTTTGTGGTTGTCCTTGAAAGGGAAGGCAAAGAAAACAATGGCTCTGTTTGTTTTTACCTTGATTGGTTGTTTGGTTTTACTTCAATTGGCTCTGTCTGGTTTTACCTTGACTGGTTCTGTTTGGTTTTACCTCAGTAGCTAAAGGTAATCATATTTTCTCTGTGAAACTCCATGCAAAGAAAGTGATGGTACAAAGATTTATCCAGGGAGAGAATCTGCCTGTTCACCACATTTTCTGTTTTCTGAGAAGAATGTAACTTTTGAAAACATCTTTGCACCTTACTCCACTGACAGAACTAATGTGGGGCATAAGAGGTTCCTTTCTAAAGGGAAATTTGGTAAGGTTTGGGCATTTTCCATCATCCATACTGCTCATGCTGATGGGCTGCAAGAGCTGGGTTGTCAGTATTTCTACTGCACTCCTCAGTCTGCCATGCTCTGAAAATCTCCAGAATTTTACATCCATACTGGCAAAGCTATTACTGATATTTTTTTTTGTGTGTGTGTGTGTATTATTTTCTGACCCCTTTCTTTATTTGGGAGTGAAAACCATGTAATATGTTTTCAAAACCACTGGATAATAATGTAGAAAAAATGTTGTGATTACTTGTTTTCCTAAAAACAGCTGTATTCATGACCTTTATGCTTCTAGCTGAGATTTTTTTTCTGATATGCCACATAATTCAGCATTATTTCTTTCTGATGTTTCTCTTTCTTTATTCAAAGGCAGTGTCAATTTTGGATTTGGTAATTAAAAAAAATATGGAGGATGTACAGGTCAAATAACAGGAGGGAACTTGAATACCCAAGTCATTATTATTGTGGTAGAAAGTGTGAAGGTCTGTAGGCTTGGTATCATAGTTGAGAGAACTGCCAGCAAAGCAGAGAGATTCACATTTGGGAATGACCTTGAGCATTTCCTTTTCTCCAGATTCCTGAAGTCTGGAGAGGAAAGTGATGGCTTTGGAAGTGCTTCCTTGCTGCTGATTTTTCAGCATGGCCTGGGTCTCCAAGGAGCAGCTCACCTGGCATTAAGGCAGCAGCAGAATCTCTGTTTACAGGGCTCATGTGGGAAAGGAGGGGTGTTCCCAGCTGGAAGAGAGGGAGCAGTGACCACAGCCTGCAGGCACCATGGAATTCCTCACTTTTAGCCTTTGTTCCACCCTTGGTGTGACAAGGTGCAATCCATGCTTGGATAGAACGTTACTGCTATCAAGAACCAAAAATAGATGGCTTCTTAAAGAAACAAATTTACCATGTGAAGTTACTAATTACACTTTAATGACAGTCAGGAGGGCAGAAAAAGACCAGAGTTTGCATAAAGCATGATAGGCATATTTTAAGTCAGGTCTTGCTCTGCTGTGTCTTGCTTCCTCTTGCTCTGTTCCCAAGCCACACTCCCTTTTCACTCTTTTTTTTTTTTTTCCCTTTTTATTTTTTATTTTATCTGTGACATCTGCTTGGAGCTTGTCCCTCCTGTGATAGCACACTACTTGCAGCTGTTCAGACCTCCAGCTCTGAGCTGTGCATGGGGTGCCCTGAGCATACGGCCTTTTTGATGTGTGATAAAACAGAACCGAGCCACTGGGGGTATGGAGAGGGAATGCAGTAGAATATCAATAAACCTGTTCTGAACAAAGCTGCAGCTCTGTGCTGGAATAGACATTTCACTGAAGTGTCAAGTAGATGGATAATATATTCTAATTAGGGACTGACTGATACCCTGCAATTCAGAGACCTTTGGAAATCAGCTCCAAAATGCTCCCTGTTTTTGTACTGTGTGTTGGTTTTGCATTTGTTTAATGCCCTAAAAGATATTTTCTGCAGGGAGCTATTTATTGAGCTTTGTTTTCCTAAATAGCCCAAACTTTTCGCTATAAAATTGCATATTGCCTGTTTTAAGGACCTTTGAAATTTTTGTGTAAACCTCTTGAAGTTTGCTGTGGATTATTAAAAGTATGGATTGTGGATTGTTACAGTATTGTGTTTACTGCCTGTTGCACATTATGTGATTTGAGGCATAAGCAGTAGTGAGTTCAGATTTTGTGGGGTGGTTTTTGGGGGTTTTTTAAAATTTTTTTTTGTTATAGTTTCCAAAAATGTTGCACTCAGAGTGGAGAAAATAAGCCAGATTTGTAGTGTGTGCAAATTGGCATCGATTTATTTGCCATCAGAGCTCAGATGCCATTTCTCCCTAGAAGATCTGGCCCTGTATATATATGTATTTTGTACACAGTATATTCCAAACTAGTGCTGAAGTTCCTGGCATAGCACTACAAACATTGTGCAGCTTTGCCTTCTGCAAGTCCCAAGGGATAAATTGATTTCTCAGCACCTGTGTGACCTTAGCCAGTGGTTCATTCTAATTTGGCAAAGCAAACATTGGGAGTGGCAAAAATGGTTTGCAGTTACTTGAGTCTCGTATTTTCTACATCTGTCAGCAGGATGACATGTTCCTAAAACCAGGCTAATTAAGGAATTTTAAATAGTCTGCTCTATTTTCTTGTGTAATTGGAATGGCCCATTCCCTCCCACAGAAGTCCTGGAGATAGATTTCCCTGAAATACTTGGAGAACCTTTGGACCCCACACTGACAGAGCACCAGATTTATATGGGAGATGATAATGATTGCCAGCTAATGCAATATTAAAATATCTCCTTTATTTCAGCACGAACAGGACTCCCAGATTTCCTGTGGTATCCCAAAGTTATTTTGAGGGGTGGGATAGAACAGCAAGGACTTGTGTGCTCAGGCAGCTAACAGATAAATTAGGGAGAGTTCAGAAGATTCAGGCTTGAGCCTGGGAAGTGGATTAGATTTCAAATACTGCATCAGACAAAAACTGAGTGAGGCTGCAGCTCTCCAACGGTATTTCACAGATCTGTAAATGTTTTTTTAAAGATGCTCAATCCAACACTTAGCTGGCTATAACAAGGACTTTAGGGAGCAAAAGGCTCTTTTTTCTTTTTTCTTTCTTTTGCTCTGTTGCTTCATTAGCTCTGGGAACGCTGGTTCCATTACTGTGAGTTTTCCTGTATAATTTAAGAAAATAATGAAAGCATGCATATTTTCCTCAGTATTCTTGGCATTAAATCTGTCTTTAGATTTGTTTAGCTCCTTTTTTTTTTTATATATATACACAGTGTGGGCTGGTATCCTTTTGAATATTTCAAAACTGTAGAAATTGTTTTGGGTTGTTTTTATTTGAGATAGAAGTTGGTTTGTTTTTATTTTTAAGATTGAAACATGAAAAAAAAATCATTGCTACAATCCATAAGTTCCCATTGCTGTGTGGCAGTGGAATCAGTGCATGCATTTCACAAAAATATCAGTGCTCCATGTTTGCTTTCTTCTCTCACAAGCATCCATGAGAAACACTGTGCTGTGGAGGGATCAGAATGAGGTAATTTTTGTGTAAACAGCATTGAGATTTAGTATGAATTTTGGGTTTTTTTTTTTCTCTTCCAGGATCAATAACTGTTTCATGTTTTTGTTCAATAGGGATGGATTTTGGAAGGCTTCCCTGAAAATCAGGAACAGGCATGGATGCTGCAATCATCTGGCATTTTTCCCAGGCATGTTGGTAAGCAGTACAAGGTTTGTGTGTGATTGCATCCAGGAGGAAAGACTAGAAGGGTTTGTGTCAAAAAATCCTCAATAAATTCAATACCAATGCTGGAGACAGAGTCACCAGACAGCAGAATATTTCAGTAGGGTTGAAAGCCTGAGGTAACCTGGGAGACTTTAAGCCCTGTCTTTCACAGCCTTTTCTCCTTCCACATCAGAGCTCTGTAAATTCCAGACCCTACACCAAGTGCTTTTGAGCAGCTACAAGTAGCTTTGCTCCTGACTTCCATCTCTAAAAACCAGCTTTTATCCTCAGACTAAACTAGTTCCTCATGTGCTAAACACAAATTTATGCTTCTGTCGAATTAGAGAATGTAAATTTCACCAAGTGAAGTGGAAACATGATGATTTTAAGCTTGACCTTTCAGAGTGGGGGTGGATTCTGGCTGGTTTTGGATGAATGTTGTGCAAACCTTGACAGCTGCCCTTGCCATTCAGGAGAAGCCAGTTGTCCCAAATTATAGTTAAAGGACCTACTTAGAATATAAAAAAATTACTGCAATTGTGTGGAATGCAGTGTGAAATGATAAATGCAGAGCTTGCCAGTGCACAGAATTTATCCAACTTGATGAATTGTCACTTTGGATTTGATTTGGATGATATTCAACTGTTAATGAAGAACTCAGAATCACTGCAGTAGAGTTAGGCAAAAATGTTTAATGTCTAGTACTTGCATGTATTTTTAATATACCTAATAACATCTGAAGTTGAGTTTTGCTCACAATTATATCTGTGCCACCAAGACCTGAATGAGAATCTTACAGCTCAGTCTGTCTAGTTAATCAAAAAGAAGATTGAGAGGAGATGAGATTTGTGGTGTGTCAGTACCTTAATAGGGAGAAAAGTGCCTGAAAAAGCCATTTAATACAGAGAAGAAAGTCATAAAAAGAACTTGCTTGAAACCTGTAATCAAATGCACTGAAAATAGTAATTAAATTACAGTGTTTAACTGCAAGGATGATTAGCCAAAAGCAACCCAGGGAGCTGACAGGTTCTTCCTCTTTTGATGCTTTTTAATCAAGTTTGAACACTTTTCTGTGAGGTTATTTAAAAAATCAGTTTCACTGGTCTCACCACCAAAGAACCTGGGTGAGAAGTAGTGTTTGTGGTGTAGAAGAGAATCAGTCTCGAGTGCTCAGTGGGAACTTCTGTCTGAGGCTCCAGAGACAATTTTTTATTGCTGCTGGTGATGTTTTTTGGATAATGGGGACAGTTAGTACCCATGGGTACTGGATTCATGGATATTTCATCCCACTGTATTGTTTAGTAGGTGAAGCAAAATTCTGATTAAAAGTGAAGTAAAATATTTGCAGGCAGAATGCTGGGAAATGAGAATGAGCCAAATGTGCTCGAGATAAATTCAGCCACCTTTAATATTAAGACACATCTAAACAGTTACAGGGAATAAAGCAAATAATTAACAAGAGCTACACTTTTTTATTTTTTCTTCTTTTTTTCTTTTTGCTGCCTAGTTATGCTCTATGCCCCAGACACTGTGCTGATTGAGAGGAGTGGTGGGAAAAGGCTGGATCCCCTCACACAAGGTGCAGTATGTTTGTTCCTGACCTCATCTGCAGAAGGGAGTGTTGCTTGGTCTCAGAAACCTTGTAGTACTACAGATGGGGTTAAAATTTAAATGGGATCCGTTTAAGAACTAGTAGGAATTTGTAATTATAAATTTCAGCTGTTTGGAAATGGTATTTGTTGACATTACATTCTTTTCAGTGGCAATAAAATACAGGGAAATAAAAAAGCTCAGTATTGAGCCTGCAAACAGTGGACTATGGCAGTACAGAATATTTAAAGGTTAGAGCTGTCCATATGAGTTTATAATTTTGCTGTGCATCTCTGCTAGGTCCTGCTTTGTTTCTGAGGTGCAGGGATGCTTTTAGGGTAAATAAAATCATTTCCATTAGGTTAAATAAAAGCATTTCTATTAAATAAAATAAACTGTCAAATAGACTTAGCTCTGTATTGTCTGCTGAGTCTTATCATCAATCATCCATCATGAGATAAAATCCTGGCATTGTTTAATAAAAAAATCAGGTTGGATGTTTTGAGGAGTGGAATTAAGAGGGACATTCTTAATTAGAGACCTGTTAATTCATGCTCTTAGTTCCTAACCATGTTCCCTACAGAGGTATTCCACACAACCTTTAACTGGCCAAGTGACCCCCTGGTGCAGGAGAGGCTGGTGAAACCAGAAGATCTCTCTGAGCAGGAGGTGTCCAAGAAGCTGCTGGAATATCACAGAAACTTCCCAGAGATTTTCCACATCTACCAGAAAGTTCTGAAATCCATCAATGCAGACCAGCCCTCCGTGGATGTTCTCTCACAGGGTAAATATGCGCTTTGTGGCAAGCTGGGAAAGTCCTGTTTGAGGGGTGGCTCCTGGCTGTTAGAGTCACTTTGTAGGATTAGGCAACACAGATAGCTCCCAGCTGAGCTGTGCTCTCTCTAGAGCAGCATTTGGGCTGTTCCTGGTAATTATTTTACTGGAGTAAGTGCAGATAACTGGAAATTCTTAGCTCACAGTCCTGCCAAGGAAGAGCTGACTCAGTAGAGCAAATGTCACCATCATTTCTGTGAGTGTCTCTTCTAAAATGGAGCCCTGTGGCTCAATTGTTCATCTCCCAAAGGGCCAGAAACCTTCCAAAGTCTGAGAACAACAAGGAGGAGTAGTTCAAAGCTGGGAACATTTCATTGTTTAAAAGCTGTTTGTGCTGGGAGCTTTCCTGTTCATCACTTCTTGTTTGCCTTTGCTTGACTGTAATGCAATCTGACTTTTAATGTTGATCCTTCTAGAAGAGAATAAGGAAACTGCCAGAAAGACCAATTGATGTACTTTGTAGCTGTCAGTCTGCAGATGATCTCTTATATCCCAGTAATTTTGCATCTCAAAAAGGTCTTTTTTTTTAATAACAAGTGCTGCACTTTTAAGATAAACAAGTAGGAAGTTTATATTCTGAATTTCCACATTAATTACCTCTAAATTACTTAATTAAATTTAAAAGTTCATATCATCATTCATAAAGAATTCATGCCTTGAATTGTAAATAAAAATGTGAGTGCCTGAATATTAATTATTATTAATTAATAATGTAGTGAGATAAATTGAAAACTGGAATGAAAAAATCCTCTCTAGATCTTTTTTCTGCAGTGCATCAAGCAGCCAGATTTTTTTTAAAAGAATAATTAGATGTGGAGACTGTCTAGGGGATCATTACTCCTAATTAACTTGGTTATTTACTGCAAATTAAGCATCATTTGTAAGCAGGGTGCTTTGCCTGTAATGTTTGTGCTTTTCAATACACTGGGTTGTGGAAAATGTTCAGAATAACTGGAGCACTGCTTGGGTAGCTGATACTCAGGGTTTAGCAAACACTATTTTCTGGTAGGATTTTCCAGGTTTTTGTTTAGATTTTTATTGCCCCAGCTCGAGTCTTTGACAAAGAGGAGATCTCTCATAAATATGAGCAGTATTGAGGGTTGTTTCACA
This sequence comes from Peucedramus taeniatus, assembly GCA_013400575.1. NCBI lineage: Eukaryota > Metazoa > Chordata > Aves > Passeriformes > Fringillidae > Peucedramus > Peucedramus taeniatus. The sequence continues at coordinate 21,859 of WBNO01022982.1, forward strand.
CAATTATAAAATGCTGTGAGCTTGAATGCAGCTCCTGCTGCCCTGATGTGGGAAGTGACACCCAGTGCAGTTGGGCAGTGCAGGATTCCAGCACTGCAGCAAGACATGGATACAATCCCATGTGGTTGCAGTTTTAGTTTCTCAATACTTTAGGGCTGCTTTGTAGAAATTGGAGTTCGCTGGAGGTGCTTCTTTATTAGAAAAGATTTTCTAATCATACCAAAGCATCTAAGGGAGGGTTCCCTGAAAAATTGTTGGTACAGAGCAATGTGTTGACAATGGCACTTAAAATCCTGATCCTCAGGATGTTCCCCACCAATCCTTTCATGCTTTTTTAATATAGCTTATGGCTCATACAAACAGTCGTGTTTAAGCTTGTCCTATTCCTTAGCCTAAAATTCTTTTTTTATTACAAGGACTCTTTAGAGAGTCTTTTATTGGAAGTGAAAATCCTACAAAAACTGAGAGGCTGCAGCTTGTCAGGGCTCACCTTTGGTTGTATCCACTGCAATCCCAGAGGAATCAGAACCTGTGCAGATGTGTCCTTGCTGCTTTGGTCATGGCCAGCCATGGCAGGTGGGATCAGTGCCAGAAAGTTTAGCCTTGGCATTTGACTGATCCCTGGAAAACTTACATGGCTTGAGCTGAGCTGCTCCCTTCTCTGGCATTCTCAGCCATCAAATGGGCACAGCTATGTCCAAATACAATCCCAGTTTGTCCTCACTACCAATGCTTTGACATCTTTTGGCTTCCTGGTGATCTCTCAGATTCTCTTTTGGGATTGTAACAAAGTCCAGGTCTCTATAATGTGGCAATGCTGATGATGCTTCACATGTCCTGTGGTCTTTCCAAACCTGCAAATTGACCTGAAGGTGCTATTTCCTGCTTGAAGCAAAATTTAGGAGGATGGTGTCCAGCAAATGAGTGGAATCAGGCAGAGAAGCTCAAATATTCTTTACAAGTTACACAAAAAGGATGGGTAAAAGAATAAAACATCCACACTCAGTTCTGTGTTGTCAAGGCTGAGCAGTGTCATGACACACTGTGCTACAAGTCTATAATATTGTAATTAGGAGTCTTAATCACACACAGCTGGATAAATGTCATTAATTTAACATCCCAAGTTTTTACACTTAAATATTTGTTCAGAAACTGCAGAAAGTATTAAATGTAATTACAGCCCTCTATAATTTGCATGGTAAAATTGTAGCTATCAAGCAAAATTACTTCTGCTAAAAACAACATGGTAAGAGAGCAATTATTAATTGAATCTGCTCTTTAAAATGGTTTGACAGGCACTGATGAAAGAAAGAGGAGTGTAATGATAGTGAGGTTTCTAAAATGCCTCTCAGACTAAATTGCTGACAGGACAGTTTTATCAGTGTCCTGATTTTGGGTGCGGAGTCTGGATGTTTCAGTGATAAAAAAAAACATGATCAACATTTCTTTTAAAGAAGAGAGTAATTAATCAATGATTATATTTAATTTTCTTTAAAGAAATGGGTTAAAAGCTGTATTTTTTGCCTTTCTCCCCTGTTGTAGTTCTTGCCTTTGTCCAAAGCCGGCACCGCTCTGCTGCCCCCTTTACACCCCGGATTCTCTTTTTTGGCCCCCCAGGCAGTGGGAAGAGCCTGCAGGCAGCACTAATAGCTCAGAAATATGATGTTGTCAACAGTAAGTTCTCAGTAAATATGCACTTTGCTCAATCTCCCCTTTCTCTCTTTTTGATCATTTATCTTTTGCTGTCTGTCTTTCTTACTTGCTTATAAAATGTCTCTCTTTGTCCATTGCTGTGGATGTCAGTTTTTTGAGGGAAGTGAAAAGTATTTGAATGAAGAAGTGTAAACCAAGTATATACGCTGCGACAAACCAGCTCTAAGGTTTTTTTAGTCATCATTTCATCATTTTTTATACCTTTTACATCTGTATTTTTCTATTGTTAGACTCCTGCAGTGCTCTGAATTTTCTGTGGATCAGTGGCTCATGAGTAATGTCTGCAGTTTCAGCTCTCTGACCAAAACTGAGGCACTTTTAAAACAAAATTCCCTCTGAACTTTAGTGAGGTCTCAGGCTCTGCACATCTCAAGTAATTTGTGAGAAAATGAAGGAATTAGTTAAAACTGCATCATCTTTCTTTTGTAAAAGAAGTAAAAAAAAATTCTGCATGAGACTTGTTCATGATTAGCATTTAAATGTTAAAATGTTCTGTATGTGGAAGTGCAGCTTGGTGATGAGATCAGTGCAATATTTTCCATGTTCTGTAGTGTCTTCTAACAGTGGAGTAGCCATAAATTATTTTAAATAAATGTCTGGTAGCTTAAAATTTGCTGATTAGTCACATCATCTGAGTTAAGCAAAAGGCAGGTTTGATAGAATATTTCTGCTGTCAGTTATTGTGCCATTGCTGTATTTTAAATTATCATGTGAAAAACTAAATATTTGTGGATTTATTCAAAGCTGTATTTTTATTAATTGTGTAATTGGCTTAAAGAAAACAAAACATGCTTGAATGTATATTGAATTTTATATTAAGTATTCTGTAACCCAAATATTAGAAGAATTAAGTATTTAATACAGAGTTGGAAGGCCATCATTTTTCAGAATAATATTCAGCATGATCTTAATTTCTATTAGGCCATTGGGCTTGAAGCTCAAGCTCAAAAATTTAAATCTATATTTAAATAGTCTCATGAATTGGATTGAATTTAGGCGTGTACTTATTAGGTGTCTTAAATTGGGGTCTGTGCACTGAGTTTCTGTTATGTTTTTTACACTATTTATTATGAATATGAATTTGCTTCTCCAGGACAACTGGTGACTGTTCAAATTGTCACTTAAACATTGAATTTCATCAGCTTTGTCCCAAAAACACTGCTGGGGGGGGTTCTCACTCCTGTTGGCCTGGCAGTGTGATTAACAGCAATAAACTGATTAAAGGGCTCCATCTTCTCCCATCAAAGGCAGTGCCTGTCAGTGCTATTGATTCCAGCAAGAAAGGAATCAATTTAGGATTATTAATTGAATAATCTCCAGGGGCACCTAGAGCTAATATTTACCAAATTGGAGTTGTAACCAGGATTTCAGCTGTTGTGTGACCTCTCCATGTCTTGGTTCCCTTCCTTACCTGGGCAGCAAGTCCTCTGCAAGCCCAAACCAGGAATATTTCATGTACAGCTGTCCTGGCTCAAACCTGGAATCTGCATCTTCTGGTGTTCTGTGTGTGTTTGAAATCAATGATAATATTGCATTAGCACAGTTTTTAAATGTAATCCTTACATGATCATTAAATGATCCAGGGAGGCCCTTCCTGAACTAAGCATTATGCTGCACTTCCAGCAGAGTGGTTCAGATGCTGTTCAGCAGCTGGAACTTTATTCAGTAATTACAAGTTTATAAAAAGTGAAAGCCACTAGCAATCCCTTGAGTTGTTATTTCAGAAATATATTTGATTAATGTCATTCTCTCCATTTTTAATATGTTCTTTGCCAAATATATTCTTTTTTTTTTTTTCATTTCATATCCTCAGTCTCCTTGCATTTCACTCTGCTTGGCCAAAAAAACCCAACAAAACCCTAACAACAAACTCAAAAAACATACAACTTTTATTTTATTCAGTGACCTTATTCCAGTATGCAGCTTCTGGGTTCTTTTCTTTTCTTTTCTTTGTTGCCTCCTTTTTAAAATTTAACCTTGTGTCTTTTTTGTTCTTCCTTCCTGTTAGTTTGCTGTGGGCAACTGCTAAAGGAAGCTGTTGCAGACAACACAAAACTTGGAGAACTCGTTAAGCCTTACATTGACAGTGGATGCCCAGGTAGGGCACCTTGTTGCCTCATTACACTGTAGTTACAAATTTGTAGCAAAAACCAAATTGTGAGTGAATTTTTGTTGGTCAGATTCTAATCAGAGTAGCCTGAAAGTCAATTAATTCCATTTATTCCATGGGATTTGTAGCACTGCATAACAGAGGTTTTTATATCCTCAGAGCAAATATTCACTGTTCCAGTGAAATTCAGATTTCTTGTGCACATTCTAAAATCTGAATTCTATATTTTAATCTCTAAATCGAAATAAGAATTCTGGTATCAGTTCAAACTGTTTTTAAAGCACACTATTGTGTCAGACTGCTTTCAAAGCACAATAATATTATGTTTCATTTTATATTTGGATGTTGAATTTTAGAATGCCACCATAGTTTCCTCTACTTACATGTAAATATTTTAAAGTTTCTTTGTACTTCATTTCTGTCAGCATTTTTGGTTGTGGGAGGGGACTGCCACGACAAATGTTGAGTATACTTTGCTCCTGGAAGATTCTGCAGGGAATTCAGATAAATCATAAATACTGTGAGCTCCTGAGGGCAGCAGCTTAGACCTGTCTGTTACAGTTGTCCTGCTGTCTGTGTGTGGTGGGTGTTAGAAATCAGAGAATATCTGAAATTAAAGAGAAGTCATGTTGCTGGAGGGTGGGAGAATGTTTATTTTGCCAAATTGCAGTGGCCTGGAAGAGGAACTTTCAGTGCTGTTTCTGGCAACAGCCCAAATGGTTTCCAGTGGTACAAACACCAGGAGACAATCGTGCTGAAGATGGGGAAATGTCAGTTAAACTTCAGTATTAATGGAATTTTGAGCAAAGCCCCCCAGAGCAAAGAGAAATCATCATTGCCCTTTATTTTTAGCAAAGAAATGTATTTGGTAAGGTGAAAAGCTTGAAAATCTTTGTTTATTGCACAATAGTCTAATTCTGAGGCTGAATTAGACAGTTCTGAAGCACGAGCCTTTAAAATTAACTGAGCTTAAATCAAGGTTCCCTTGACAGCAAACCCAGAGATGCAGGACTTTTCCAGGCCTTTCCAAAAGATCTTTGGCAGCCTGCAGCTTTGGGGGTGCCATCCCTCTGTCAGGCACTTTATCAAGCCTCAGGGAAATGGATTTTAACCCTGAACTCCATCTCCAGTGCATGGATTGCATTTATTCCTAATTCATCTCAGTGCATTCACAGCAGCCACCACACTGCTGGGAGCAGTGGGGGCCATGGGGATGGACAGCAGGAATCTCTGCAGCCTGACAGAGAAAATTTGGGTCCTCTGGAACAGGCACAGAGATCTAGGAGAGGATTTTCTGAGTTAGAGATACCCAGAATGGGCATTTAACTCCAAGGCAGGAGATCTCAGAGCATGGTGTGCAGTGGATCTGAGGTCTCCAGGTGTGGCAATTATTCCTTCCTGTGTGATCTGGTTTGACCTGAATATGGCTGGTTTTGAGTGCAGTTTAACCCCACATGGAGATCCTTTTAAGCTCTGAGCCTGTCTTTCATGGTATCCATTAATTTCAGAATCTTATGTGCATGCTGTAATTTCACTGTCTGCTCATCTCTGTGGAGAGGAGGATTGTAAATACCTCACTCTCTAAATTTCAGTTATGGCTGAGATGGGAGTTTGATGATCTGTTTATTCCAAGACAGCTCCTTTAAGAGCTTCCTTTACTAAAGTGTTCTTTGTGTGTTTTATAAACTTCATCTTAACCATTAAAGTTCCTTAAAGGAGATGCATTCCCAGTAGAGCAAAATAACTGCACAGATCATAATTTTTAGCCAGTCCTAAAAATATGCACATCCTTAGTCCAAGGGAACTGCTTTCATTTCAGGAAAATGAAATTGAAGTTGTAATTCCCTTCTTCCTCCAAATTAGAAATTATTTCAGATTTAGATTAATTTTTTTAATACAGCATGCACAGATAAAGCTGTACAACACTTCTGAATATTAATAGGGATCATAACTATATTTCTGTGCATTATGCTAAAAATTCTCCCTTAGATTTGCTGATATGCACATATATATTTTATTTTGTGGGACACAGCACAAAATTAAGGGCTGAATAAAGATAAATATCATCCAGCAAAACCAGAAATAATAAGTTCTGTCATTTTGCTAATCCTCCTCTCCCAGGGATAACAAAGAATGAATTTACATTAGTAAACACTAACAAGAATTCATTACTGCCCTCACAAGAGGCTTGGAGAAAATGGAATAACACAGGGTACTGAAGAGGAAAGGTGGGCAAAGAATCTTTGCATCTTTGCTCTCTTGCTGCAGCCCAGGTTAAAACAGGGGAAAGATTTTCCTGCTATGATTGACTGCAGTCAGTTTGCAGAAAATCTCACTTGGAAAAACAGTGTAGCCAATAGCAGACAGTGTTGTAAGTGGAAAAACAATCAGAACTTCAACCTTTTCACTCCATTTCTGATTGTCAAGAGGCTTAGCTGTTCGTGTGGGTGGGGAATCCTGCAAGTGACATTGGCACAGAGCAGTGGAACCAAAGGCAGACCAGGAAGAATGTTGTTCTCAAATCATTACTTGTCAAAATGAAAGCAGTGCCATAAAATCTTGAGGACATGCCTCATATATTCTTAAAATGCTCCCCCAGGGGACTGATCTCAGTGTGTTTCCCTTCTTGTGGACACCAGTGATTGTATACAATTAGTCATTTAAGATGTGCCAACAGTGTTGTGGTGCTGTAACAAGGCTCAAAGCCCTGCCTGTTCAGAGCTGACTCATTATTGAGTTATTGAGGCTGCCCACTGCCTGCTCTGCTCCAGTTCTGCTTGGCTAACCCACATCTCTTCATGGCTTTAGGATTCATCCACATTCTTTGTGCTGTTTTTCCTGTACTGCTGCTTCATGTATGCACCATGTATTTTAGGAACAGTCCAGACAATTCTGTTATTCACCCCAAAAGGCAGCCCAGTATTCTCATTATCTGTATTTTCTGATGTTTGCTGTCTCATAAAGACCTGCTTTTTGTCAAAATCCTCAATTTTGTATATGGTGATTTATTTTACCTGATGAAGGCAGCATAGATATTTTTGACCCCATTAATTTTTTAATTCCCAGGACATTCTAGTCTACAATAGGTGCACACTAGATATTGAAAAATGCATTTTTGGTGATGAGTTCAGTAACCTGACAGCTTTCTGCCTGTTATATACACTGAGTTGTGCTTTGGACAACCAGTCTGAAATGCAGAGACTCTTCCTTTAGGAAGTTGTGGTTTCACTGAATATGGGGTAGTTATTATTAACTATACTTGGGAAGAAAATCTCCAACACTGGGGTCTAAGACCAATCTCCTGGTCCCTAACTCCAGTTAGATTAACTCTTGGCCAATGATGCTAAATTCAGCACACACCATTTGCTTGGGCAGCCTGGGAAGAAATGGAGTAAGAGGTGAGTGCAGTGGCCAGAACCCCCTCACAGGCAGCAAGACAAGTGCCATCAATTAATTCATTTGGTTCAATTCCTTCTGAAATGTTCTGAGCAGGCAGTTCCACAGACTTGGCCCTCCCCTGGACAGATGAGACCCCACAGGCCTGAAGGAGACCTTTGAACAGAATTCCTGTCCTCAGGTTGCTCCAATTCTGAGGAGGGCTGGAAGTGTCTCACTGAAAACATGGACAAACATTAATTAAAAGTTCATCTGCATGATCTTTGTTCACCATCTTAAAGATGTCTGTCAGAATTTGATACCCTGGGAGAACAAAAAAAATTGCAGAAAGCATTTTTGGTTTCCCCACCTAAATGTCCCTGGTGTTTGCCCCTTGAGGTGTTTGCACTGTATTAATGAAAGGACAAGAAGAAGCATTTTGAGGGCATCACAAAGATAGGGAAGGTCATCAGTCAATTGGAATCTGCATGTGATTCTATCCAGTTTTTGTGGTGAAATAGCATGGAGTGATCACTGCTAATTAATATATCTGTTTGTGAGGCTGTAATAAATGGAGTCAAGAAAAGTGAGATGACAGAAAAGCAGCATGAAGGAAAAAAACACTCCCAAACCAGTAAGATTCTGCTTTTCAGCTGGGAGAACTGCTATTAGTTTGGGTAATTGGGTTTTTTCCCACCAAAATGAAGATTCAGGAGGTAGGAGAACTGATTCATGGAACACACATAACATTGCACTGTTTGCAGCCTCTTAGAGTTGAACACACACAATCTGTGCTGGTTTTTTCCTCTTCCTTTTTCTATTTTTTTTAAAGTTGTAATATCTGAAGCTGTCCCCAATGGCAGTCTGCACGTAGGGGGTAAAATCTGGAATTCCCTAATTTCTCCTGTTTCCTAATAAAAACTATTACTTGTACAAATACAGATCTCCCCTTATTTTAAATTGCAGTGGTTTTAAAGGGGTGCTTTTTGGTGCAGCCTCTGAAAGTTGGGGTCCCTTGGTGATTGTGATCACAGTCTCACTGAAAACACTTTGCTCTGTTCAGGGTGGGTTTGTTTTGTTGGGTTTTTTTTTTGACATCAAATTAATATTCTCATCACTAAGCCTGAAACACAGATTTGACAATAGAGCAGCTCCTCTTTGTTAAAAACTCGCCGAGAGTTTCCGAGTTGAAAGGACGAGTAAATCTTGATATCTGAGGGGGTAAGCTCAGTGTTATTTCTTGTTTTTAAGAGTGCTGTACTGGCGAGCTGCAAGCTGTCTGAACATTGCAGAGACCCTTTGGGAGCTCCATTGGTTTTCAGCAAGCCTTTGCATGCAGTGTGTTTGTACTGGCTGAAGACAGCGCATGGCTCTCTAAATAATTTACAAGTTGATTAATAGACTCACATGGGTATAATTAGAAGAGGGAGAGACAGCAGCTACAGTAACGGGTACAGTGCTTGGGGGAACTAGAGACTTTATTTTTTTTAAAGAAACTTTCTAGGGTGCTGGGCGTTTGAAGATAAGTTGGGAAGAGCTCAGTGCCTCTTCTCTTTTGAAGTGGAAATAGGACAGTTTGAATCCGTCGAGTTTAATTTTTCACAAGCTTTAGGGGCCCTGCAGTGCAACTCCCTTTTTATTATTGAAAAAAACTCTCCATTTTTCTTTCATTTTTCACACACATGCACACACACACGCACTGAGTCCAAACAGAAGCTAATAAACAAATCGATTTTCTACTTTACTTAAGTTAGTTTTACAGCAATTCTGTAGCTCCCCTAAATGTGCACCTTGCTCACAAATAAACTGTGTAAAGTTACAGAGATATTTATGAATACACCACACTTTAATTTATGCATTTTTAAGAAACCTTCACCTCTGTTTGACAATGCTTTTGAAGTAGCTCCGTTTTTCAAGTCAAACTTTTGACTTTTCCTCTGGGACTGCTACAAAGGTTTTTTTATGGAAAATAGGTAGCAGTCTTTTTTCCTACTAGGAGAAAATTGGTGGTCAAGAGAACATAATAAAATTTATTTATTTTATTTTCTCTTTTAGGTGGCCATATTTTTATATGAGATGCAAGCTTGTAGAGCAGAAAGTTTTAAATGCAGACATACAGGCAGTAGGTTGTAATTTTCTTCCCTGAGTTTTACTCTTTCATGTGTTGAATCACTGCAAGATGTTAAATCAGAATTCCCTTTTCCTTTATTTAAAAATCTAGAATGTCTTTTTCTTTATTCCACAATCCAGATTGGTCTATCTGTCTGGCAGATACTCAGAGCTGGAGTGAGCCTTGGTCTACAGAGATATTTTTAAAGGCCACCCCACTTAGGAGTAAAAACAAAGCAACCCAAAAATCCAACCCTAAAAAACCAACCCTAGGAGCCAGACCAGGCAAAATAAATGTGATTTGATTAAAGAGAGGAGTGCAGTTGTTTTCTGGAGCAATAATTGTGATAATCAGTCAGTTCATGGATATGGCCCTGCCTATAGAAAATGGTTTTGCAGTGATGTTCACCATTCCTGCTGTTGCTGGAGGATCAATATTCCAATATTTGTGCCACAAACCCTCATGGATTTGAGTGAAGATGTGGCCCTTGGCCATTTGGGGCCTTGTGGTTGTCAGGGGCTTTTAAACAGTAAAGTACAATATAAATGTGAATTATTAATCTTTTATATTTATCTTGATCTTCATTGCTGACAGTTATTCTTTAAAATTTTGGGAAGTGGAGGTTCCTTTCCTTTCCTTGCAGCACTGTCTCCTCACCAAAGGTCTGCTTACATGAATTCTGTGTGGTTTTGAGTTTGGGGTGCAGATATCATAGGAGTTTTTATACAAAAACCAGAAAGAAAAGCACATTGCATGTTGTCAGCATCCCCTTTTTTTTGGAGTTTAACATAAAATTCTGGGGTTGGCTCTGTCTCACGGGGTGTAATACAAACAGAACCAGGCTGCTGAATGAAACAGCCTGACAAGGAAAACATGAAACAGCTTTTGTGTATCCTTTTATATTCTTTAATGTCCCTTTAATGTGGCTGGGAGGTGTCAGGAGAAGGGGAGACACAGCACAGGGCAGGATCCATCCCACTCTTGGGGGTCTGGAGCCCAAGCTGGCACCAGGCATCCCTGGCAGGGATGAGGAGCCCCTCCAGGAGCACCCTCCCCTCTCATCCCATGGGAAGCAGTATTTGGTGTGAAAAACCACAACGTTTTTCACCATGTTTATCAGACCAATTTATTCCTTTTTTTTAATATTATCACTGTCAAGAAGGGTTTGTAGGTCAAATTCTGCACTGTGTTCTGCAGCAGAGCTGAGCTTTTAGAAATAAGGAGGAAATAGGAACTTGGTTGACAATGGAAATGAGGAGTCCAGTGGGTCTGAGGTGTAGTTGTTCTCTCTGTCCAGCTGTAGTCTCTCTGTGGAAACCAAAGGAGTAAAAAGAAATACAAATATCCATTTTGTTGCTGGTTGTAGAAACTTTCAAAGCAAACACATCCCTGTGAGACAGTTCAGAGCTGCTTTTGTCTCCCAGCCAGGTAAACTGAGGCAGAAAACCTGGTTCAGCTTGAGCTGGGAACCTTGAGTCAGGGAGGGAACCCAGATGTGTGGATCCTGACCCTGGAGCCAGCCCTGCATCATCTGGGACTCCCTGGAGCCAGGGCCATTTGGCAAATCCATGGAAAACAGCACAGGGACCATTTTTAGTGGGAAAACAGCTTTTTGTTTGCATGCTGGTTACTCGGTTTGGACTGAATTTCCTTTGCTGCTAACAGGTAAAGTGGTGTAAGGGGCTGGATTCTCATCACTAAATGTGATCAGATGTAGATTCCTCAATCTCTGACTTGATACCTGTGAGGAAGCATTTCTGAAGGTCTTAATTTATCCTGTATCATATGGTTTATGATTATATATGATCGATAATTTGGGATTGTATCTGCTTTAGAAAGAGTATCATTTCCACTTTAATACAGCTAATTCCTATTTTAAATGTCCAAAAACCTAAAAAAACCAAAACCAAAACCAAGGAAAGACTGGTTCTAATATATGCTAACAAGCAAAAATATGTCAAAGGTGGAAATTAAATATTTTATCGCATTATTTGTTTTACTGCATTACAAGAATTCTTACAGAAGCCCTTCTTAGCAGTGTCAAACGAGCGAGTGGAGACGGGATTTCTGTAGGAATGGTCCCTTTGATGGATCACCGCCCGCGTTACGCTCGCAGCGGTGCGAACCCGCGGTGATGCCGGTGTTTGCTGTCCCTTCTTCAAACGCGACAGAACCGGAGATGCTTTCAGTGCTTCCGTGCCAGCCCGGCGCTGTCTGGGCTTCAGGAGGCCTCAGCAGGGTCCGGAGCGGGCGCGTTTTCCCCGAATTCCGAATTTTTCCCGGCATTTCAGCGGCGCCGCGGCCGCTGCTGCTCGCGGGGCGGGACCGGCTGCGCTGCCCGCCGTGACCGCGGGGTGGCGACAGAGAACAGCCAACGGGCCGGGCCGAGCGGGGCCGGGACCCGCGGGACCATCCCGGGACCATCCCGGGACCGCCGGGATCCTGCGGGGCTGAGACCCCCGGGACCATCCCGGGACCATCGCGAGCCTGCCGGGCTGACGCCCCCNCGGGGCTGAGACCCCGGGACCGCCCGGGACCACCTGGATCCTGCGGGGCTGAAACCCCCGGGGTCATCCCGGGATTAATCCCGGAATCCTGCGGGACCGCGGGGCTACAGACCCTCGGGACCACCTTGGGATCATCCCGGTACCGCGGGGCTGAGACCCCCGGGACCATCCCGGGACCATCGGGATCCTGTGGGTCTGAGACCCCCGGGACCATCGGGACCACCGGGACCGCCGGCACCATCCCGGGATCGCCGGGATCCTGCGGGGCCGAGACCCCCGGGGTCATCCCGGGATTAATCCCGGAATCCTGCGGGACCGCGGGGCTACAGACCCTCGGGACCACCTCGGGATCCTCCCGGTACCGCGGGGCCGAGACCCCCGGGACCCCGCCGGGTGCGCAGAGACGGAGCCCACCCAGAACCCCACCAGGTGTGGGGGCCGGAGCCCCCCTGGACTCCCCAGGACCCTCGGGGTGCGTGGGGTCCGAGCCTCTCGGGGCTTCCCCCCCGGAGGAGCCGATCCCCTTCCCCTGACCCCAGCGAGGCAGACCCCGGTGTTCTCCTCCCGGTGCCGCTGCAGCGCTCTCGGCCCGGTGTTTGTGTTTATTTACCGTACCCGAGGCGCTGCACGCAGCCCTGCCCGTCCTCACCCAACCGCGGCTCCGAGGATGAGCCGAAATTATCGATCAGCCCACGCGATGGTAAATCACTGCTAAATCATCCTCAAACACATTAAAAACCGATTTATGCAATCTCAATCGATAGCATCTCTGAGCACCTTTACGTGGGCAAGAAAACAGAGTAGAAAAAGCCAATTACTCATTGTGAATCATCCAGAGTTTCTCGAGCAATAAAATAAGGAAAGCTCACGCTTTGCTAAATTTGGGATTTCGTGGACAATTCAGGAAAGTAGCACTTGGCAGTAGCTTGTACTCAGGACAAGATGTTAACTGTCAACTACTGGGATCGAGCCTCAAGCGTCTGAATTAGCTGGGAAAGTCTTCAGACCTTACTAAAAAAATCTCTATAAGCAGGTTAAAGCATAGATGGACAGTATTGTCAAAAGGACCTTTTAGAGCACAAAGCTGACAGAATTTGTATCTGTAAATGCATTTATGCTGTACTTAGAATCGAGGTTTTATAGGTTTGGAGAAGTGAGCTGATAGCCTTCAAAAGTCTGTTCTAAAGGGAAATACACGGAGGAGGTATCAATTTAAATATGATAATTGTATAGCTCAGAGCACTGACAGCATTGAAGTTATTGGAGAATAGTGCCCTGTAATCTCTCAAGTGGTGTTTTCCCCTTTCAGACAGTGCCTTTAATGTTCTGTTACTTTTGTCTGGAGCAGATGGTGTGATTTTGTAACTGATTGCCTGATTTTGTAACTGATTGCCTGATCCGGGTTTCTGTTAGTCCTGCAGATCCACAGATTGGGGAAGAGCTAATAGGCCACACTCCTGTGAGCTTCAGGAGGACGTACTTCTCATGAGAAGCACCTGATACCTCTGAAAACCTTTGAAGCTCTGAGAAGTAAATTTATTTTTTAAACGTTCTGCTGGAAGGTGCTGATTTACAGCCCTGGAGATGGAAAATCTCTGGGTGTCCACACAGCAGTTCCAGCACGAGCAGCAGCACTTTAAGCCTTGTCCCCTGCCTGAAAAATGATTAAATCACTTCTTAGATCCACAGCTGCCAATTCAGGGGCGTAGCCTTGATCATTAGCGTGGTGAAACAGGCTGGGAGATAAAGGAGACACAGAGTGTGGGGTTGGTGTAGGCACACACAGATTACATTTCCATCTGGAGCTGGTTGTGGCCTCATTCTGCTGCTCTTCCAGGCCTGGGCTTTGCTGTGGTCCTGCTCCTCAGCTGTGCCTGATGCTCTCAGGAGTCACTGCAGCTCAGTGGCCCTGCAGCTTTACTTCTGAGGGGTGAATTTTACTCCTGTGCCTCGATTTCTCTCCCTAATAGAGATGTGCTCCCACCTTACCTAGTCTGGATATCTCTTTGCAGCAGCACATTGTAATTTTTACAAGAAACTTACCTTTGGACTTCTCTAATGATAAAGTAAAATCTCTCTCGAGTCTCATTCCCCCAACTTTCAGAGTTAGAAACTCACACAAGCTTATGTTGAAAAGGAATTGATTATTCAAAGCTCTTGTGCTTCATAATCTCCTTAAAACATGTAGATTGACTGTCTCATCAGGAAATCTCTATATTTTACTTTGCTATATGCCCATTGGGTCATGTGCTTAAGACCAGGAGACCTCTGGCTAGTTCCTCACAGGCTGTGTGCCCCTCCAATTACAGGTTATTAATTTGCCTTACATTCCAGAGACAGTTCCACATGAGTGAAAAGGAATTCTGTACTGCAGAGTTCTTCATTACCTACTCTGTCTGTACTACAAAATAAGAATAATACTGATTTTTTTTTTCTCTCTCTCTCTTTTTTTTCCCTTCCCTCTGGTCTGTGGAAGATGTTTTACAGTTTTAATGCAGCTGTTTTAAGTGTGACTGTTCCTGTTCAAGGGCAGCTGATGTACTTTGTAATGCCACTGAGCAGCCAACAAGCTCTGTTCCCCCATTGTGTTGAAGTGATAGGTATGTTTGCTAATCAAGAGGAGAGCAGAGCTTGCTGTCTGACTTGTTTATGTTTTATTTCTCACCATCAAGCTTTAGAGGGAGGCACTGAAAATATGTAAGCATCTATGTTATACAGTGATGTATATGTGTACATGGGGCTGCTGATGCCTTGCAGTCACTCCTGGCTGAAGGGAGAGAGGTGTCAGGTGTCCCCAGCATCCCTCAGAACACCCCAAACCTGGCATGGCACTAGATAAACTATTAATTAATCATCTCTGCATCTCAGGGGTTTTTTTCCCCTTGTGTGATTACTTGAGTTTTGTTCCAAAACAGTGACCACAGTGGAGGATTTTGGTCATCAGGGTTCACAGGCAGCCTGTGGGAAGTGCTCAGACCCAGGAGATGCCCCAGGTTCCCACCACAATTGCTGTTTAATTTCCTCCTAGGCTGCAGTGTTTCTCCTTCCCATATGAAGGAGGGAAGCAATGAGGAACTGGGGAATCTCCCAGGATCTGCAGGAAGCTCAGCAGCACAGGAGATCCATCTTTGTGTGCCATTCCTGGGCCTTCCAGCCTCTGCCCTGATCCCCTGTTCAGCTGACAGGGATCTCAACTCTGCCAGAATCCTACTGCAGCTTTACTCATGGATTTGTAGGTTTTATTCCAGTTCCTCGCCAAACTGTTTAGAGCATTCTGAAATTAAAAAATAAAATCGTGTCACCTGGCATGTCTGTAAATCCATGTCAATGATTCCAGTAGGAATTGTCATAACACACATGAAGAAAGTTTAAAATTCTGGACTATGGGAAAATTCCACTGCTCTTTGTATGGAATGCATTTTTGGGAAAGAGGAATTTTGGGTTTGTTTGGTTTTTTTTATTCCTGCTAGAATATGTTGGGTTTGTATTAATTCTTGTAAGCTGTAGGGTGGGAAGGCAACTGCTCTGGAGAGAGCACTGAAATTCTCCTGCTCTCCCTCCCATGCCTGCCTGCAGCTCAGACTTGGATAGGGAAGAAGCATCCATCTGATAGAATTCCTTCCTCCTGCTGTGCTATTGTTACAGTTAATTTTATGAATCCCATTTTTAACAGAATACCCCATTTTTGCATTGTCGTTTTGCTCTTTGTCAAGTGTGTGGGTTTATTCCATTCCTTTTTTTTTTCTCCTTTCAGCAGATGGAGAATATTACTCTCTTTAACTTGTTCTTTTATAATGTGAAGTGGATATCCTCAATTAATACACTAATCTGTTTCCTAATTAATTCCCTGTGGTTTCCCTCTCTTTTTGCTGGTACATTGAATCCTGAGTGCAGTTCTGTAAACTCAGTAATTTGATTATTTAAAGGAGAAGCCATGAATTTCATGATAGAGGCACAATGTTAAATTCCAGGAGCAAATGGATTCTATTATTGCAGTTTAAAACCTGCTTGTTCCTGGGGTGGAACTGTGCACTGCTAATAATTCACTCTGCTAAAATCCAGGCAGATTGCTGTCAGCTTGTCCTGAAGAGAAGTGCAGTGCTAGAAATCTGACACATACACTCTCCTACAAGCACTTGTTGTTGTATTTTTGTATGCAGATGTGATGGCAGGGTGAGCATCAAAACATCAACCTGCCATGAAGGGGATTTATGTAGCAATTTCTCTCTTGTTTTCAGTGCAGGCACCAGTGTGTCAGACAGATAAAGGGAAGGGGCTCTCATACTGCTTGGGAATTGG
The DNA here is from genome assembly GCA_013400575.1 of Peucedramus taeniatus. Taxonomy (NCBI): domain Eukaryota; kingdom Metazoa; phylum Chordata; class Aves; order Passeriformes; family Fringillidae; genus Peucedramus; species Peucedramus taeniatus. Next base: position 37,973 of record WBNO01022982.1, read on the forward strand.
TTTGGCTGCTGTTTTGGGAAGCAGCTCCAAGTGATTTTGCTGTCCTTTCTTTGGGATTATTTGACACTGAGCCCAAGGCATGACAAAAGTCATTGGAAAATCTATATTCACTCTTGTTGAACTTAATAATTGAATTCTGAACACACCCCCTCCTCCCAAAAAAAGAAAAAAAAAGAAAAAAACCCAAAGTTTAGGTATCTTAATTGAAGTATTTTACTTTATAAAGACTCAAGTGAAAATGTGCAGGATACTTCCTTGCCACTGTGTCCCACTAAACAGAATTTTAGGAACTCCACAGTAGTTGCAATCCCAGGCAGTATCTTCCTGGTGTTCTCTCCTACACTAAAGAAAAAAAGATAATAATAGAGGAAAAGAGCTTTTAGCTCCAAAATTAGGGGTTCATCAATGCAGTAGTTAAGGTTGTTGAAATTAATTTTGAAAATCGTTTTCAGTTATAAAATCCTCAAGCCTTTGGGTAAATTGGAGCAGTAGCACTGTAGACTGTTGTGGCAGTACCATTATCACCTGCTGAGTTCAATCCAGAATGCTCAGAAATTTCTTTCCTGTCTCAGGATTTCTTTTCCACAACTCAGGTATTTTTTTTTAAATTTTGATAATTGATAATTATTGATAATTTTTGATAATATTGTGTCGCACATGTCACTGTGCCACCAGTCCAGTGTGGCTGAAAGGAAAAAGGACATTGCAAAATTATGTGGGCACAAGGTTCTACCAAATCCTCTGCTGTGGTCCTACAGTTCCTTGTGAGTTGGGGGTTCCATGACAATAAATATGCAGAAGCCAACAATGCCCAATGCCAAAGAGTCATAAATGGAATTAACTGTTTTGTTTGGTTCCAGGAGGACTTGTGAACATCTCCCTTCAGTGCAGACTCAGCACACAGAATAAAAGTCACCTTTTTCCTCCTTTGCAGTGCCAGACAACCTTGTCCTGAAGCTGCTGACAGAACGCCTGAGCGCCCTCGACTGCCTGAGCAATGGCTGGGTGCTCTCTGGCTTCCCCAGGGACGTGGAGCAGGGAGAGCAGCTGCAGAAAGCACAGATTAATCCCAACAGGTGAGGCAGAAATCCAGCCATCACACCATTGTGGATATGAAAGATTTGTTTGTGGAAAGATAGAGATCTTTATTGACGTGGTTTGCGCTGCTGCATCTTAGTTTTTGTTTCCTTAGCAAGGAAAGGGGTCCTGCTCCTGGAGAGGAGGAAATAGAGCCCTGGCCTGACAAATGCTCCAGATGGCCAAACTGTGGGAGAGAGAAGAGGTTTGTTGTTCTGGTTATTTGTTTGAGTTACCTCTAAAGCCAAACCATAAGAAATGGATTAAAGTTTGGATTATATGAGAAGATGTATTTTATTTGCAGCAGGAGGGGGGATCTACATCTTCTTTCTTCAGCATTGACATAATACCATGGAAATATATTGGTATTGCAAGGAGCTCATTATGAGACTTTTGGGTTTTGTGAAATAATTAAAAACAACATGAGAATTACATTTTATTTGAGCTATAATGAATTGTTCAGAAATGTAATATGAGAGACATCAGCATCCAAAGAGAACTGTTACGAGTGCCAAGCAAATAAAATAGAGTTACTTTTCACAGCTGGTCCAAAGGTGCTGAGGATTTAAAGTGCTGGTGCACTCATCAAAGCTGAGAGGTTTTTCCATTCCCTTCCTGGTTCTGTCCATCCCACTGGGCTGCCAAAGTGGCCATTCCAAAGACAAACGTTGGAAATTTGTGATCTTCCTGCTTCCAAGGAAGATGTTCTTATCTGAAAAGTAGTGGAAAGGGGGGTGCATTACTCACATCAGTGTTTAATTTGGCAAAGTTACTCGTCCTGTGTGATTGCCCTGGATTCCCTCCTGTACAGGGACAGGAGAAGGATGGAAAAAGTTGAGGTTGAGTAGGAGAGAATAGAGGGCAGTGCAGAGGGAGGGAGCTCTGCATCCATCAAGGTTTGAAAAGGGACCTGTGTGAAAATAGCAGTAACTTTATTTATCCGAAGTAAGACCATGTGCATTTTAAACAGGAATCCACTGCATGAAAAAAAATTGAGAAAGAACCTCAAAACTTGTGCTGGACTCAGTGAAACATAATTTCCCCCAGATTATTCTTCTTGTGCATTTAGAAGGAAGGTGCTGAATCCCTGAACATGCTGAGTCCCTGAGATCAGTGTGAATACTGGAGTGTGCCCCATGTGCTCCTTCACAGGATTGAGACCTCATCAAGGGAGGAAGAGCAACTCATTATAGAGTTGGATGTGTGGAAATCCAGCCCTGATCCATTTGCTCAGCCTCCCTTCACTTTAAAGAGCTCTGCACATTCACATCTGAGTTTAGAACTGGGTCCCTGTTTTATACAGGGCTTGAAGTGAGGGACAGAAATAGGCATTGAGCTCCCTGATTGATCTCAGAGCTGATATTTTCCATGAAGCTGAAGTGGTGGGGATGTGAGGGAGAGAGGGTGATTATAAACAAAAGGACACATTGCAGCATAGGATAGCAGGGCAGTAATTCAGTTTCAGTTGTGATGCTAGTTATAAAACACTATCTGCAGAGGTGGTGTTTCTGACATCAGGAGAAAAACCTGATAGAATTATAGCCTTGAAATCAATCTGGGAATAGGATGTAGAAATCTATAAATCAGACACAGAACAATCTACAAAGTCTCATTTTTAGGAGGGCTCTGTTGATGAAATTAGATTAAAATAAATTTACATATATATCAAGTTTATTATTAAAATCTAGTCACATCAGTAAACAAAATTATTTGTGAAAGAGAATGTTACTCTGCTTTTTGAACTCAGAGCAGACCTCTTTGGCTGATCAGAACACAGAGTTATTGTCTGCTTGTCAAGTCACAAATCTATTCCTTAGAGCTAATAAATGGTTAGTGTTCAAATACTATGTTTTATCTGACTCCCACCTCATAAAGCTACCACACATAATACTAAATTATACAGCATTGAGCAGGATCAGTCTCCTGACTCCTCCATCTTATAGAAAGAAAAACAAACCTAGTAATTGATGGTAGAAAAGAAGGAAAATAAAGTTATTTGAAAACAAACAAAATGGGCTATAAAGTTTGTTAAAATGTAATAATAAAAAAAACCTGATACAACATCAGCTACCACATCCAAAGAACTGCTCTGGAACAAAAAGGAAAATAATTCAGTTTTCACTGAAAAAATAACTGTAAATTAGAATTTGGAATAGAGTGAGGGTTTGCTGGTGGACTGGCACAGGAAAAGCTGCAAACCCTGTCTCCCAAAGAGGAGTGAGCTGCTCTCTGAGCTCCCCCTGTGAAGCAGCTCCTGCCTAAGTGGACAGGATCCTGCTGGCATTGAACTGGGGCAGCCTCCAGGGCAAATAAGGAGCTGGATCTGTTAATGGCCTCTCAACTGGGACTGAAAGATTAACCCTTCAGTGCCATTAACCACTTAGTGCCCTCCTGAGTGGGAATCCACAACCACGGGGTGGCTGCTGAAGCTCTGAGCCTCTGACACAAAGGACTGGCTTCAGTTCCTCACCCAAATGAGTGTAAATGGGTGTTTTAGCTGTTTTAATTAGTGCTTAAGCAACAAAAATAAAGGTATAATATAGCTGTGGGTGGTTCTACTGAAAACTCGATGTAATATCCACCAAAGTGGTTTTTTTTTTATCCTTTTTGCTCTCTCTGAAGTTTGGAGTTAAAATAAGATTCAGCAGCAGCAGGGTCATGTTGTGAATCTCTGGTTGTCACCTTCAGCTGGTTCCTGATCTTCTGGTTCAGCTTAAGACAATCAGAAATTTAAGGATTCCCTGAGGATCCTTTGGTAAACTTCTAATCACCCCTTTTCCTTGACTTCTTAGTCTCTTTTTAAACATTTGGGCCACCAAATCATGTGGAAAGGAGTTTCTTGTTTCACTGGCTGTCATATCAAAATACTTCATAATTTTTTTCCAGGTGCATTTCTTCTCTTGAGAAACATTACAGACATTCCCTGGTCATGTCTCCCCACACTCCTGATTTTCTAAGCCTCTTGTATTTGCCCTTCAGTCACCTCTTTGCCAGAAAAAGAACCTTGATCTGTTTATCCTTCTTTTTACTATAAATCATTTCATTCTTTTGGTCATCCTGGTCTCTCCCCTCCCTGGGCATTCCAGCTTTTGTTTTTTGCTGAGGTGGGACACCCAGAGCTGCATTTGAGGGCAGCACTGTGCACTGGAGGTGGATGTAATAAACATTTTTATTTTGATCTTAACTCCATCCCTCATAATTGCTGATATTATCAGATGCTACTGGGATAGATTTTGGAGGGACATCTTCTGAATGCAGACTGTGGTAATTAAACATTGTCTCTTTTGCTGAAAATATACCAAAAATTTACAATGTGTCAAAAATCTCAGTTGAGTGAGTTGAAACTCAGCAGAGATCTAGAGACCCTTTAACTCAAGATTTCTGTATCAAAGTTGGAGGCAGGTTTGTGTTGGAGCTCTCCTCAAGCCCTCCCATCTCTGCCAAAGGCTCTGCTGCTGCCTCTCCTGGGATTGCCACTTCCCCTGCTCCATTATTTCCTTGGTTTTGTCCTTCTGCTCTGAATCCAGGCTCAGTTATTTTACTTTTCAGTGTTGATTAATTACATTACAAATAATACAAGTGAACAGACAAAGCTGGGCAGGGGAGGGCTGAGCCAAAGGATTGACCTAGCAATACATCCATAATTTCTAATACCCATTTTTCCAAAATTAAAGCTGTTTTTTTCCCAGTAGAGAAAATAAACAGCAACAGCTTCTCCAGTGCAAGCTTTCCAGCAGGGTTTTATTTGGTCTTCAAAATGATGTGGCTGTGTTCCCAATTATGTCATCTTTTTACATAATATATTTAAAGCTTCTTTTTCACCACACTGCTGAGAACATGTATTCAAACAGTTTAGGATAATGAAGTTCCTAATTTCTAAGGAAGAACTTGTGAATATGTTGAAAAGGGAAAAATCAGAATGGGAAAAAAAAAAAGATTTTTTTGAACCACTTGGTCTTTACATGGGGCTTTCATATTTCTGCAGCTGATCCCAATGTGGATTAGGGATAATAAACAGCCTATTAATGGAGGCCTGAACTAGGAAATGGAGTTTGAATCAGCAGTAAAATTCAATGGCTGGCTAAGGTTAATAACTCCATTACTATCAGCTCTATTTTTGAGCCGTTTGAAGAGCTGGGTGTTAGCCTTATCTTACTCCTCATTAATTGAGCTAATAGAACCCCAGTGACCCCACCATGCTGCCATTATCTGAGAGTTTACCAGACATGGACTGGAATACTTATCACTGAATATTCCTCAGATTCATTTTTATATCAGAAATATTTTTGATAAATATCTCCTGCCTTCAGGTTCCTTTTCGCCTTTTCATTTCTTTGCTGCCTTTTGTAACAGCTACTTATTTGGAAATTACATGTAAATGACTTAATTAAATCCCTATCAAGGAACAAGCTAAATCCCAAAATAGTTGCATCAAGGAAACATGATAGTGATTGAATTATTCTGACGTGGAAAAATCTTACAGAGCATTTTAAAAACTTTGACCTAATTTAAATGATGGATATTGTGTATTTATAATAGATGTGGTTTTAGTTGATGGCATACAAAAATCTGATAAGTAGCAAAGAAGAAATGTTATATCTTATTTTTCTCCTCATTTTAAGGCAAAAAAAAACCCAACAGAAAAATGATGTGGTAATCAAGGGACTAAATCAGTATAATAAAATTTGCCTGCACCAGAGAGACAGAGAAACTGTAGAAAAAGTCCAAGTGAACTATGTAGGATTTGGATTAATTTGTAAAATAGTAAAAATAATAGGCAGCACAGTTCTCTGTTTCAATCATTCTCATTTTTTTCTCAGCTCACTCTTCCAGCCATTCTGTGGCTGCTGCTTTAGTGACTCTTCACTATCACTAATTGGTTTGGGTTCATTTTCCCTTTGCATTTCAGTGCTCCCATCTCAGCTGGGCTCTTCTCCTCCACCACCAAACCAAAGAAGCTTTTGGTAGAAACCAGGGGGCAGTGGGGGCTGAAGGAGGCAGCTCCTGCAGAGCTCTGTGATGTGCTCATGGAATAGAAACTTGCTGGGAAGTGTGGTTTAGGTGAGGAATCCTCATCTGTGCTCCCCACCCAGCACAGACACTGCCCCTCTTACCCTGCTCTGAGGGACCACAGCACCCTGGCCAAGAGGGAAAACCACAACCAAAATCCCAGTGTTTACTGGGCAAAATTAGCAAATCTTCCTCTCACCTGAGACTCGTCTGCTTCACTCAGGGGGTGGGATCAGTTTAATCCAATTTCTACTCCTGTAGCCTTTTCCAAGCTACAGAACTAACTCAGTGATTGTCTTGATGCAAGTGTTTGGACACTTATCCTGCTCATTAACAAGATTGTAATTAAGCCATTTGCCTTTGTTTCCTGATCTGCCTCCAGAGCAAGAGGCACCACTGGGCATGGAGAGATGGGCAAAACACATCCAGGAATCTCCCATTGCCTCCCGTGTCCCTCTGGCAGGAGGGCTGTGCTCAGCACTCCCAGGGGTTACACACAGTGTAAAAACTCACCCTCGTTCTTTTGTCCACACAAACCCCATGGAAGCAGCTCCTTGTTCAGATTTCTGAGGTTTAACCACTGGTGGGGAATCCTTACTCTCCATTCTCCTCCTCCTCAGACTGTGCTCTCTCTTCCCTCCTAAAACTACTCTGAATAGAAGCTCTTGCTCTTAAATAATCCAATAGATAGAAAATTGGATGATTACAATAAAAAGATTATGTCACTTCTGCTGCACATTCTGCCTGACCTATATTGGTCCCATAAGAGCCTTTCTCTCCTGGGGAGAAGCATTAATATGCATCTTGAGCCAGCAATAACAAAACATCAAATGCAGTTTTAAAATCTTTCTGTGGGCTTTCTGTAGGATGCTGCATTTGCTGTCACAAGCTGATTTTGCTCCAACAAGAATAGGAGGTATATTTGGCTTCAGTTGTGGGAGGCAGGGATTATTTTTAGAAGTTACCTCATCTCATACAAGCTCCTTTTGATGGCTGGAGTTTGTGTGGTGAAATCCTGGATACAGCAATTAAGGAGTGCTCTGATCTCAGCAAGCTTCCAAAGTCTCCAGGAAGAGAAAGAAGAAAAGCTTCTACTTCTAAGGCAGTATTTTTATTTTTACTGTTATTTTTAAGGACCCAACACCACATGCACAACCCTTTCATTCCTTTTACTGCTGAAAGGAGGGAGATTTTCCTGCAGTAACTATCTCTCACAAATGAGGAAACATTAGGAAACCTGAAGACTTTCTATCCTGGTTGCCCTTATGAACTTGGAACTGTTTCTCTTGGAAGTTGCCACCAGCATCAAGGCTGCCTTTCTGAACTCAGCACCAAACTGGAGAGGGAAAATTCTGAGAAAGCAGGAGAGTCTGGGATAATTTGGACATCTTTGGCAGTGGTAGCAAATTTTAGACAAGACAGAGCAAGCCAGTCATGTCTCAGTCCAATGAGAACTTTGTGATGCCAATCTCTACAAATCAGCAAAGGTTGTTCAGGGCATTCACCTAAAACACAGCTTTGGTTTAAGGAATGAAGTGAAACAGCCAAGGAAATCCAAGTGTTACCATTTAAATAATAGCTAAGTCTAACCCTGTGTTTTTCCCCTCTGCCCTCTCTGCTGCAGTTTTATTTACAAATTTTGGAGCATCCCCAGGAGTTCACTGAGCTCTCCTTCAGGTCTCTGTTTGCTCTCTGTTCCTCTCACTCCCTGTGGCTGACTCTGGGCTGGCATCCAGTGGTGCTGGGGGTGCTGGGGGTGCTGTGGCATTGCCTGAGCTCCTCCTGCAGCTCCTCTCGAGGCTCTCTGGCCCAGAGTCCCTCTGAACTCACAATTCTGCTGGGATGGGTACACAGGAAAAGCTGTGGCTGCACTCATGCACCATCAGTGCATTTCATGGTGTGCAATGCTGGTTGGTCTCACAGCCAATAAATTAAGTAAAAGATGATGTGCTTTTTTAATTCTGACTATTTCCTCATGGTCTATAGCAGCCATTTTCAAAATTTCACCTTAATTAACTGAGGACAACACACAAAAACCATTCACATGCAAGGCTGGTTTTGTGGCATTTTTGTAATGAAGATACTGGTTTTGAAATCTGCCTAGAACCAGAAAAACTTTTGAAAAATGAGTGAGGGAGGAAAACTTTAAATATAAAGACATGGCAGTATTTTAATTTAATTAACCAGGGCATGTTCTTTGCATTGGTAAGAGGATAGGTGTAGATAAAACTGAGGAGAGTTTTACATGTGTGAAAACTGTAAATAAAGACATTTAGTGACTGAGGAAGCACGAGGGGAAAGGAGGGCTGGCCAGTGCTGTCCAGTATCTCCCATCATGATTACTTCAGTAGTGTGGTAGTTGAATTTGGCTGAATATTCTTTGAATAAATGCAGTAAGGCCACCCTTACATCTTGTAAAGGTTAAAACTAAGTTCATTAACTCCACAGTCACTGGAATTCAGAATTTCTGAAAAATTGGACAGAATTTTCAGAATTTCTGTAAAATACATAATTTCTGTAAAGAACATGGACAAGATTGTGCCAGCTGTGCTCTGGTTTAGTGATCTCATTGGATCTGGGACTAATCCCAGAGTAAAGCTTTACTCAGAGCTCGTGTGACAAAATTGCCCCTGCAGAAAACCCTCAGCAGAACAGGAATTGTGCTGCTTTTGCTTGGATTCTCCAGGCTGAAGGTCTGGGAAGATGAGTGCATCAGTCTGTAGAAAATTTAATAGAGTTTTGGTGATTAAAACTGACAAGTAATATTGCATATTGAATGGAGGCTGGTTTGTCATTACCACGAGGATTAGAAAGTGTAATCTTCATTAAAACATCAGTGGATTTACTGCTGTTTGCCTTGGAACAAGATGTTTGCTCAAAATTTTCTAGTGAGTAAATTTAGTAAGTGCAGGGCAATTTAAGAGAGGGGAACTGAATCCTGCCATAGCTTATTCTGCAGGAAAGATCTGGGAATGATCCCTGGTGTCTGACAGAGGCACTGGATCCAATTCTATGGGCTTGGATCACCTGCACTCACATAAATGTATTAATCACTATCACTTAAATTGGCCTCCTTTGGCTCAGGTGTAAGAGGTGACCCAGGGCTTTTATGCTTTGCAAGGATCATATTTTCTGTCTCTAAACCCATTATGTTTGCAAAATTCCTTATTACAAAGTGCTGTCCTTTGAAATACATTCTGTAAGAGATTTTTATCTATTCCACAGAGGTTTTAAACATTACCCTTTCCTAACAGGTTCTGTATCTCTTAGCTCAGTTGGGCACTGTCATGCTTTGATAAAAATAATTCTTAAAAAAAATTGTGGTCTGTCATTCTTTTGACATGAGGGCTGATTAATATCCCACTGATATTCACTGAGTGAACAATTCTGCTCTGTTGAGAGGCTGACCAAAGGTCAGGGTACAGAAGGTTAAAAGAGTAATGGTTTCATTTAACCTTCTAGTAAAAGCTGCTACTTTTGTGAACATAATTTCAGCTGATTTTCAAGACAAGTCTATAGAAAAGCTTCCTCCTCACATACTTGCAGTGAAATCAAAGGATTCATATTGGCCATGAATGTGCCCCAAAGTTAAACAGATACAAAATAAAGAAATAATGTGGTTTTTCATTCCCTTGAGTCCTGTGCACTCTTCAGTTTGACATTTTTTTAAAACATTTTGCAGCAAGACACTGAACTGTCAAAGCTAAGTGGTGGTGGGTGTGGAGAACTTGGCATATTTCTGTAAAGTTTTCTTTCTCCTTTTAAAAGTCCAGTTTTCTCACAGAATTCTGTCTCCAGTTGCACATTTATAACCTCCATGGGTGCACAGGTTTAACTGGCACAGGAACAAATCCTTAGCTTTCATTCCACCAGCCAAAATATAATTTACATTTAGAAGCTTGCTGCCATTTTTTTTGTTAGAAATATTACTGCCAGTCCATTACTGAATCCAGGTTTTTATTAACTCTCTGTGAATAAATTGCTGACATGCTTTTTGCTTTGTGATTATCAAAGAATTCAGTGTACTCCAGTTTTGTAATTAGAATCACAGAATCCTGAAAGTTGGAAAAGATCTTTAAAATCCTCAAGTCCAGCCTTTCACCCAGCACCACCATGGTGTTCACCACTAAACCACATCCTCAAGTGCCACATCCACACGTTTTTCAGCACATCCAGGGATGGTGACTCCACCACTTCCCTGCCTGACCATCTTTTCCATGAAGAATTTTTTCCCTACTATCTAAACTTCCTTTGGCTCAACTTGAGACCATTTTCTCTAGTTCTTACAGCAAGTAGGTGTTGCTCAGAAAAATCTTGTGACCACAGTCAACCCAGTGGTGGCAGGAGAAATGGTTGGACATAATGACCTGGGAAGTGGAGGAATGAATTCAGTTCTCAAGGTCTTCTCTGTGGCTGCACATTTGCATCTCAAACCTGGGAATTTTGATCAGCACAGCTTCCTAACTGCCCTGTCTGCAAAAGTTTGAGAGGAGCTTCCTTGGATTTATTTAGCATCACCTTGTTTCACTGCTGAGGGCAGGAGAGCTCCAGCATCAGGCTGGATATTTGAGTTTAGTTCTTGTCTTGCAGAGAATTCCTCCCGTGGTTCCTGAGTTTCTCCTGATGGTGTCTTCCTTCATCCCATCCCTACCTGACCCTGCTCTGGATCTCAACTGTTGTTTTACCTTGTTGATGGTTTGTCTATATTTGCTTTAACCAGATGCCCCTCTTTGCATGCAGCACTGGGACTCATCCCCTCTCTCCTATCAACAATAATTAGCCTTGTAAGACTAATGGAAGAAATCGTGTCTAATTACCCTGTTGAAGGCCCAATTATGTTATTAACATTTGTGGGCTATAAGCTAATGATGAGGAGAGCCTCTCATTTGCATAGCATTAAGTTAATTGAGCTGGAAGCTATGGGGTGGATAGCAGTGATGAGAGCAGGATTCTGTTACAGAATGGATAATGATGACCAGAGCAGGACAATTCACCTGACAGGTTTATTAATTAACAGCTATCTGATTACCTCAAAGAAATGGCAAGTGGCAGTGCTTCTGAAGGAAGCTGCAGTATTTTTTTTAATGAAAGGTGCTCTATCACTGTGGATGTTCTGGGGTGATTTATGGTAATGGCAGTGTAAGCTCTTTCCTGGAAGCCAACACAAAAAGCTGTTCTGGTTTCCTCCCTGCCCTTAAAAAACATTCTGCAAAGGGCTGATATTTGTGAATATTCCTCATTCTTACAAGGTGCACAGAGTCTGTGTGCTGCTGAGTTTGTGTGGTTGTCTGAACTGTGCATTTGGAAAGTTCTTAATTGTTGGGTAACCTGGAAGCTTTGCCCTCGAAGAACCAGAGGATTTGATTTTGTAAAAGGTGTTTTTCATTATGGTGTTAGGCAGGATTCTGTGTTGTATTAGTGGGGAAATAATATAAACATTCAGCTTTTCACATTTTCCTGGTGTGTGCAAGCTGCAAGTGGACGTGAGTGCCCTTTCCTTCAGTTTATTTCTGGGTACAAACAGTTATGCATAGTGGGTGGGCCTTTTAAGGAACTGGAGTCTTCATTTAAAACAGTTCTAAGAAGAAAAATCCATCTTTTTCTTTTTTGCTAAATGTCAGATTCTGTCTGATTAATTCCAAACACATTGTAATTCACAACAGGTTCAGACAGGGTCTTGTTTGAACTAGAGTATCTTTTGGGGGAAAATCACTGTTTAAAAGTTGTCTGTGCAATCAATCCAAGAGTGAATAACTTCCTATGCAGTTACTCATTATTAGAATCCCACACCTCAGTCATGAATGTATCTGAATGTCAAATATAGTTTCCAGTCAGCAGATCTTTTATATTTTCTTCATCTACTCTGAAGAGCCCATTATTAAATCCCATGAGCTCCAGACCTTACCTAGTGACTGAAATCCTCAGTTCATCCTCAAAATATCTTTGACCAGACATGTCTCAGGAAAAAGAGAACAGTACAGATTTTAACCTTTCAGATAATGACTTTTGATCCATTTAAGTGGCCTGATGATTAGTGTGTCAATAGTAAGAGACTTATGAAGAGTAGAGACTTACAGATAATTTGTATTCACTGTTATTTTCATATAATCATAAAATATCCTGAGCTGGAGGGGACCCACAAGGATCAGGGGGCCCAACTCCTGGCCCTGCACAGACATCCCAACAATCCCACCATGTCCCTGTTGTCCAAATTCCCCTGGACCTCTGGGGTGCCCATTCCCTGGGGAGCCTGGTCAGTGCCCCACCACCCTCTGGGGGCAGAACTTTCCTAATTCCCACCTGAACCTCCAGTGGCACAGCTCCAGCCACTCCCAAGAATTTATATGCAAAAATTCCCCTGTATTCTGCATCTGGCATTTGTTGGACACCAAGGAGCTGAGAACATGGAGCTGATGTTGGTGGAGAGGACAGAATTTTAGTTTAGTTGCTGCATAGAGACATTGACAAATCACCACAGGCACTGCTGGTCAACAGGAGAAGAGAAGAAAAATGAAAAATCAGAGATGAAGGAAGTAATCTGGGGGAACAGCTCCTGATCTGAGCTGTTCAGTGGTCCTGGCTCAGAGCTGCCAGGAAGAGCAGATTCCAGGGGATTGAGGGTTGATTATTCCATGCAGCTGAGCTGCTGTGGTCACCTGTGTGATGTGGAGCAAGTCAGAAGCATTTGTGTGACATTTCTTCCACCTCCTTCCAGCCTGTGTTGGTTCAGAGCCTGTGGTTGTGTGGAAATCACTGGGAGAGGTTGTTCAGGACAACCAGCACAATGAATAAAAGCCTTTAATGGAATTTAAACCCTCCATCCTCCTCTCCTCATTAGCTTCCTGTAATCACCAGCCCACACAGTCAGTGTGGATAGAAATATCTTTACCATATAAATTAGATTTTCTGCAAGGTGTTCTGTGGTTCACCACAGTGCCTGGCTGTGTGGAATAGACAAACACAGATCTGATAGAGCAGGAATTATGTATTTAATTCAGAGTTCTGTATAGAGTGCTCATAAAAGCTTGATCATGATAGAGGGGCCAATAAACATTTGGGAGCATAAATATTTCTGTAGGAAATGGCTTTGTGAAGCATTTAGTTGTTGAGTAATAAGAACAACAGAGACAATCAGAGTAACAGAAACCTCTAGGTGCTGATCTGATGGGTTATATATGTTGCAATGATAATCATGGTGAGGGAGAATTTTTATGGGACGAATACATCGAGTCCTGCCAATTCACTAATGAATTCATTTTTCTTGTGCTTGCCCCACTTGCTATCCCTGCTGTTCAAAATTCAGCTTTAAACCTGAAAAGCAGTGGATGGCACCTCGGAGTGCTGAGCTGCTCCTCTGAGTTTGTGTGAGCTGAGTGTTTGAGTCTTGGGCCATTCCTAGAACATCCATTACCTGGGTATTTAGGCAGCAGTCCAGCCAGACAACACAGGGACATATATTTTAGGAAAGCACACATCAAGAGGTGTTTTAAATGACCAAATTGTAGGACAAAACATTCTGGCAACACAGCTGGTGCTCTGTCAGTCTGTGGGCTAGAAAATAAGAAGAGAACCTGTAAGAAAAATAAAAGCAACCTAGGAATAGCTAATCAGGTTAGAAAGGATGTTTTGGCTGCAAGGATTTTTAGGGCTATAGAGAAAAATGGAATAAGATTAAAAAATGTTTGTCCATCCTGTCTGACAGATGTGGGAGAAGATGGAATCGTTTGTTACTTCTCTGTTTTTCCTCTGAAAACAGCAGCAGCAATGAGCTGGCAGGCACAGTGAAATGCAGTTAGCAAAAGTAATGGGAGTTGAAAGTTTGACCTTTTGTGATGGAAATTTGATATGAAAAAAGGGTCTTTTGATAATTTCTCTATCCAATCAGATATGGGAGATGTCTTGATCCTGTTTCCTTATTTGCATGCTGACTGATCTCATTTGAAAACCCAATCATTCAGAAATATTGGGACGTCAACAGAAATGTTACAAACAAGAAGTTGTTTTATCTGAAAGGTCTGCAGGATGTCATCTCTTGTTTTTCACTCCAGTGGCCTGATCTCTTCTTCATGATTCCATGTTTTTATTGGCAGGATAAGTTGAACATATTGAAATGCAAATAGCCCTTTCCACATTGAACTGAAATATAGGAGGTTTTTTCTGTATGATTGATTGTATCCAGGGCACTTCAAAAGACACAAAGAAAATACTTTCTGCAGTGCCTCTGATTCCTTGACATTGCCAAGTTCTGACGTTTCCTGTTAGCAATCATTGGCACAGAATGATTCCTGAGCCTGCTCTCACCTCTGCTTTTCTCCCATGTGATGCCCACAGTGCTGCTCACTGTTCCTGGGACAGGCTGAGCTCTGTTTTCTGCACAAACTCTTTTGTTATTAACCAACACTCCCTGTTGCTGTCCCAGGTGCTGAATGTCAGAAATGTAATTGAATGGACTTTACCAAATTGCAGATGTATTTAATCCTGCAATGGGTACTTCAAAGCCCCCCAAGATCACATGGAGTGTGTAGAACTGTCCCCATGATTATCTGAAAAGTCAGATTTCACAGCCGAGGCACTGCCCACTTAGGTGAGTTTAGGATCAACTTTATCTCCCAGACAATTTAACCTTTCTATTTTCTAGAGCAGGCAATCCAATTTCCATTTTACTCAGCCTCCCAGTGGGTTGATGACAAGTTTTCCTGCTGTGTGACTGGTGTCATTATCCCTTATTTTGGAGCCTACCTCTTAAACTAAGCCAAAGTTTTGCATCACTTAACCCAGAAACTGGGGACAAACTATCAATATGTAGTAGTTCTGAACAAAGGGAGTTATTTAAGTTTTTTTTATTTGCATGCTTTTTAACATTAGTGTCAAGCTATATGAGAAATCTTTTTTCTTTAGCACCCCAATTTTTTGTGCTGCCCTGGGAAATGGGAGGTGCAGCTCCTTCTTTCTGGGGCCACTTAGGTTTGCTCTGCTTTTTAGAAAAAAGCAACTCTTCACTGAATATAGGTCTCTTGCTGAACACCTGCAGTGGCTTGCAAAGACATCCTGATTTCTGGTGGAGGGCTCTCCATAGGGATTGCTTTCCAAACCCAAATCCTGGAGGGAACAGGTGCAGGAAAAGGGATGAAGCAGATTATAAACTTTACATAATAACTTATCTTGGAAGTTGCTGAGCTGGTTTTTGTGCAATACTTTGGAATGGAAAGCTCCAAATTAGACAGGTCAGGATTTGCCACAGAGTCCCTCGGGTGGGTGTCAGAACATCTTGCCAGGGACACATGGAGGTCTGCAGTCTTCATCACTGAGTTAAAGAAATCCAGTATTCACCCAGCTTGTTGTTTACTCAATAGATTCCAGGGTCTAACAACAAAATAGTGCCTGTGTGAGATGTTTATCTGATGGTCCCTAATTTCTTCAGCAATACCCTGGATATGGGCTGGGGATTTCACTGCTGGAAGAACGTGCATGTTTTGACTGAGGAGTAACTTGACTGATAGGCCCCTTCAAATCCAGAGAATCTGTTTCATCAAACCCTGTGGCCTGTCAGCTGTGGGGGAGTGCTTTGTGAAACAGCAGGGATGGCAAATTCCCCCATTCCTTGTGCAACAAACTGGAGTTGTTGGGATGAGCACGACTCAGCAGCTCTCTGCATTAGACCCCGAACGTCCTCCTGGGTGGGAAATCAACCTCCTTCATCTCTCGCGTGTTTTAGAATATCAAACCACCTAAGTTTGAACATGATGTGTTATTCTTGATAACCACAGCAATCTAGCTCTTCCTTGCTGGATTTTTTTAACACACTTTCCTTTCTACCTTCCTCGTTCACTCCTCAGTCTTAGAAAAACAAAAAGCAGCTGAGCGCACCAATATTTTCTCCACGGTGAAGTCAGCATAGAATATTAGTGTCCAAAAAGTTGTAAAACAAAAGACTATCATATGTTGCACCTTTTAATCATGTAATTGCTGAGTGACATTTAACTCTGAGGCTTTAAGTTACTCCTTTTCAGCCAGCCTTCTCCTCGTGCCCCTCTCGTCCCTCCCTCCTCCCAGAGCAACCTGCTTTTGCAGAGTAGTGCTTTAACTACACTGAAGTTTGGCTGGGCTTCTACATATTACAGCAGCAACACGAAAGCAAACAATTGAAGTATTTGAGAACAATGAAATATGTATGGCTATCTGTGACAGCCCTATAAAGCAGAGCAATTAGCCGCGTAATCCGAGAAAGCCAAAGCGCCCGGCAGCCCACGGTTCCCTATTAGTTAAATGCTTTTTGTACGTCCTCATCCCATCAAATCAACTAACACTTCCTTTAATTGGTTCATGAATTATACAGCTCGGCTGCATTATAATTTAATCACCAGTAAACATTCCTGGGGCCTGCTGTAAAGTGTATAGCGCTCATTAATTCCTTAATTTCAGCAGATGGAAGGGGAGATCGGATGAACGGTGGCAGTACAGAGCGCCTTGGGCAATGGAAGAAGGAAAAAAAGGTGGGGGGCCGTTTAGATTTTTTAAGGGCTGTCAGAAACTCAATCTGTGAGCTGTCAGCAGCCTGGACCCGCTCCCCCCCTGCCTCCCCCTGCCTTCACCCCACCTACTGCTGCAAGTGACTGACGGATTCATATGGAGCCTTGTCAAGCCGTCTTTAAACATCAAGCCAGCGGGTAAACCAAGCCCAATGTAAATTAATTCTTGTCTTACGGGCCCCCCTTTCTCTGTCCCCATGAATATTTCATGGCGGGCAGCATAAATATTAATTCTAATAGCTCTGCACAGTGGTTATTATTTCTGTTTTATGACAAATATTCATAAAATATTCAGGACCCTTTTTTAGAACATTTACACACTTGATTGTGAAATTTTCCAGCTTCCTGGGGACACAGTAAACATATTGGGGTTCTCTTGATGGACTTTTTTCTCTCTTAATTAATACTACGCCACATTAATATTTAATCAGATTTAGTTTTCCTTTCCCCACAAGTGAACCCTATTACATTTGAGGATTTATTTGACAGTATTTAAACAGGGAATTTTTATTCCCTATTATGAAATTGGTTTCCTTTGACACATATATAAAATGACACATTATAATCCATTCTTTTATTCCCTCCCCTTGCCCCCAAATCATACACTTCTTCGGTGTCAGTTCTTTTATTTATTTTTACATACCTAATATCTTACTAACGACAAAAGTTAGTGTTTAAATGTTGGGGGTGGGGGTTAAACATCATTTACTCTAAATTTGATTACATTTATTTAATAAGGAAGAAGAGTATAGGTTTTACCCTTGTTAGGAGCAGGAGGTGCTGGTGCCAAGCTGCAGACAGGTAGCAAAGGCATCAGTCCTGAGATGAGTTTGCTGGTGCTTAACCCTGGAGTTGTTGCTCTGCTCCAGATTTGCTTTGCAGAATCTAATTATTGCAAGGTTGCAGGGATCTGAGGAAACATGCCTGCATTTGGGGGAGAGGGTTCAGGTTCCTGACCTTGGGCCTCTGGGGCTGCAGAGGCTGTGGATTATCTGAGAAGGGGTTTGATTAACCTTGTGCAGGGCAGATATTGTGCCAGCCACACTCCTCTAAAGCACTGCTGGCTGCCATCTTATTCTGTGATTCATAAAGCACCGCTGGAATGAACTCCAGGGGGAATGCAAAGATGCTGGAATAACAGCTGAGAGTAAGGAGGAGGCAAAGAATAGAAATGAGGAGAGAAATGTAAAGCAGTTTTGCATGCAGGTATTAATGCATCCAAGCCACTGATTGCACACAGAAAGAGTTAATGTTGCCTCCTCAAAAGAAGCTTTAAAAATGCATTGAAGCCACTCCTACAAGCACATTTGCTCTCTCTGTGTGCCTCTCACTGGGCTCTGTAATGTTTGCACAGCCCCAAGTCCTGCAGACCATGGAAGGGCTCTGGCTGACCAAAGGCCTGGGGTTTTTTGCTGCTGTGACTCCTTGGAGCTGCTTTGCTTTATCCCAGCTCCAGACCCAGTCCATTGTTGTGTCAGACAGGCACCAGTGCCTCTTCCCCCTGTGTGAGCTGGTGTGGCACCCACTGGGACACTGCTGAGCCACCAGGCTGGTGGGGTGGGACAGGAGGACCCTGTCACCTCAGCTGTCTGGGCTGGTGGAGCCCAGCTCATCCAGCTGGGGGGTGGAAAACATCTACCAGAGTCACAACTCTGCACTGCTGGTGAGGGGAAGGAACATCTGCAGCCACAAAGGGTGTTGTTCATCTCAGTCCCCTGGCCAGCAGCTGTGTCCTGGGAGTAGTGCCCCACTTAGCTGCCTTTTGTAGTTATTTGACACAAATGAATCCATTTGAAAAGATCCAGGGCCTGGAAATAGCTTGTCATGCCATGAATCATTGTAAGAGCTCAATGAGCAAAACACTTGTGCTGATTAACCTGTGTTTTAGTGTTTATGCAGTGTATTTTCCCCTATGGTTGAAACCTAGAGGGTGAAATTACTTCCCGAAATGGAATCAAGCATCTTTCATCAGAAGATATCCCAGAGTTTGAAAGAAATCAGTGAATAAAACCTCCCAACAGCTCCTTCCATAAATAAGAGATAAGGATCATTTTATCCATTGCAGAGACATGCAGGAGGAGTATTTAGGGTAGGGAATAAACTGTGATTCATGTCGAGTCAGGGGTGCACCCTCAGCAGAGCCTTTGTAGTCTGGTTACCCATGGGCAAAACACCTGGTGAGAGCTGCACTGAACCCTGAGCAAGCCTTGGAGAGGTAGATGGGATCTGTGTAACCAGTTTTCATTTTTAAGAGGGGGATTGGGGATGCAGAATGTAATTGTGGAAATACAACATGCTTGGCATCCTGTGTCTGGGCCATGGTGCTTGAGAAGAGGCTTGGCCAAGGGTTCAGGTTCAAGGTGTCTTTCTGCCATAGGGAAGGGGATGTTCTTTAGGGGAATTGATTGATCCAAGTCAGGATCTCTGGCTGGAAAGTCAACAAAGATGAAATGGTTAAGGTTTTCTATGGAATTATTTGGCCCCAAATCTGAACCTCCTCATACCTGTCAAGTTGGATCACTAACTTGATTTGTCATGTTGTGATCACTCAGTGGTGCTACCCAAGGAAAAGACCTTTTTCCAATGCTGATAGTTTTTGTACCCTGACCAAAGCTGCCATCCAGCTCCTTTCTGCTTGTAAAATCCAGAAGTTTGTACAGTTTTGTGCACTTTTTGAAACTTTTAAAAGCTAACAATATGGTCAGTTTTAAGAATGAGAGTCTTAGAGTTTACCCAAATTCAGGACAGTTTTTAGAGATGGTTTTGTCCCTCTGCCAGTTCAGTCCATGATGCCCCCAAGGCTTTTCCATGCATTTGTGAGAAGTCTGTGATTTCCTTCCCCACCTGCTTTGGCTGCTTTGTGAACCAAAGGGAGGAGCTTGAGTTTGTGCCAGGGATCACACAGGGATTGTACCTGTGGTGGCCTTTTAGGACCTTCTGCATCCTTACACTTCAACCTCAGCTTTTCATTTCAATTACAAAACTTGTAGCCATTGCATTGCCAGAACAGAGTCCTCCAGGAGAGTTGTTTTCCATGGGGAATTGTGCCACAGCATCAGGAGCACTGCTGATATCTCCATATGGAGTAAGATGTTCTGTGCCTCATGAAAGGCACAATTTTTTGTAGCCTTGAATTTGACGTTTTCTATTTGTCTGCCTGGAAAAGGAGATAACTTTTTGTCTCTTCCTCTCTCTTTCTTTCACTCTCTCCTCCCTGTTCTTTTTGTCTGATTTAGCTGAGGCTCTGTCAAAGTTCTGCCAGCAAAGTTTGCTGTAACTTTGACATCACACAGGCATCTGATCTTCACTTTTTTTTTTTTTTTTTTAAAGCAGACTGATGTGGTACGTTGTAAACTGCCAGGAGCACTTGCTAATTTAGTACTTAATGACAGTCACAGAGAGTGTTTTTCTTGCCCCTGGAGAGGTTTTAGACACAGCTGGGGTAGATTTGCCACTATCAATTATGCACAATTTTAAACAAGAATTGGCCAGCAGGGGCCTCTTTTTTTTTGTAGAGTGCAGAGCATGAAGAATGGGAATATGGCAGCTGGTACCTGCCTGCGACAGAGAAGATATATAGGAGTCAAGAAAACAAGGGAAAGATTAATAACTTACTATTTTTAAAGTTGCAGCTTCAACTCAAAAGTTTAAAAGCTGCATTAAAAGTGGCCCAATATTGGCTGGTGGTGTATTTTTGTTTTAACTTTGTTGCAAAGTTTGGCCTGGCCCTGGTATAGCCACAAGCAAGTCAGTAGTCTCTGTTTTTAAAAAACAGGTAGGGATCAGGATCCTGTCTCAGATATCCTGGTTTGTCTTTACACCCTTAAATGAAAACAAGGTATGGATTTGATTTCATGGTATCATCTGATTCCACAGACAATAATTCTATAAAAAGGGCTTGGCTTTGGGCTCCACTCCCCCAGTGTCAATCCAGAGCAATGGGAAATGCCAAGGATGAGAATCTGACCTAAGTAAATAGCTCAGGTCTAGAACAGCCAACATCTGGATCCATCCAGGTCAGCCTCATGAAGCAGCTGTGCTTAAATGACAGGACCTGGCTCCCAGGCAGAGCTTCAGCTCTCTGGAGATGTGAAGCAGCTGGCAGGGCAGTGGAGCCATCCTGGGAAGGGATTGTCCTTAGCAGGAGCATTCCTTATTCCCTGCACAGGATTCCAGGATTCAGGCACACCTGCTTCTCTTACAGCAACACTCAAAATGTTTCCCTTCCAGGTGTTGGAAGTCAGTGTGGTTATACCCAGAAATCAGGAAAACCACCACCAAATAAATTCTTGTGAGGACAGCACTGAGCACTGCCAGTTGTTAATAACTTGGATTAAGTGGGTTGGTTGCCATCTGGAACAAATGCAGCTCAGGATTAGCTGAATGCTGCTGTGTAGGTCACAAATCCTTCACTTATGGCATGGTTGGGAGACATTTTCCAGAAATCCTGTCTCACAATCCGGGGTGAAATAACACCTCTGCCACCCCTGCTCTTCCCTCTCCTCCTCCATTTGCCAGGGGTAGCATCAGGATGCCCTGGTGACCTCCAGGCTCTGAGATGACACTTTCTGAATAGCCAGAAGGCAGAAGTGGCTGGAATACTCTTCTGGAATGCCAGATGGCTGGTAGGAAAGCAGAGTTACATTCCAGCTGTTAGGGCTGGAATACATTTCATCACCATCCAAAGGCAGCAAGTTCTCATTTGACTGGGTACACAGTGAAGGTGTCATCATCATTATTAATTTGTTGGAATTTAATCTCTCTAATGTATCTGGAAGCTGCACTAGATTAGATAAATGATGTCAAGTACAGTGAGGAAGAGGCAGGATTCTGACACACGGATTTTTTGTGCCTTTTAACATTTGTGTTCACAGTTTTAACATCTATAAAAGCTGACAGGACTGGACCTTTTCCCACATATCCCTCTCCTGGGAGATGGAACAAAGGAGAGAGGACAGAGCTGTGCTTAGGAATTCACTCAGTGGGAGTCAGGGGGACGTTTGTCCTCAGAGGCTGCACCAAGTTTTCCCCACAGTCTCCAACTGGATGCCAGCGATTTTTGGTTGCCCACAGGTGGATTCTGACCCTGTAGCACAGGAGTGAGGATTCCTGGTGCCCCTCTGGCCAGCCCTCCCCTCTTTCTGCTGCTGACTGACACCACTCCCCTCGTGCAGCTGAACTGGGAGCTGTGCTGGATGCTAATCCAGCAGGGTAATGTCGTGTACTTTGATATGAGGCTGTGTTCCCTCTCCTCCCTGTCTACCAGTTCTGATGACATCTGTTTCATATTTCCCCTTGATAGGAGTTGTGACACATTACAACATACAAAGCCTGGCTGATTCCTAAAGTGAGCTTTACAGGGGATGCATTTATGTGAGGAAACCACACCCACTGTGTGGAAGGGGCCAAGCTCTGCCTGGAGAGGAATCCAGGACTTGCAGGGAGTTGTTCCAGTTGCTGCTGGATCCAGGTCATGGGTGCAGCCCTCTGTGTTACAGGATTTCCAAGAGAAATCCATCAAAGGTGTTACCTGGGCAGTTGGAGGGTCAGCTTTGTTATGTGAGCAGAATCACAGGAGCCTGAGTGAGGGACAGAGGCCAAATGTTGCTCACAAGTACCTTGAGGAGCTGCAGGAGATGTATCAGATAGTCGAGGCTAACACTTCCCAGCCTGCATCCATGTAAATAGGCTTTACTCCTGTGAGTAAACCTCCTGGGGCTGCCTAATAGACTGTGTGGGGTATGTGTCTCCTTCCAAATGGTAATAAAGCTTTCTAATTGGAAGTATTTTAAGTCTAGACTGTAGTTCTGTCAGTGGTTTTCCCCTTCATCTTTTTTTTTTCCCTGCTTCTGAACGATTTTAAACTGACAGCCCTGGGGAGTGTTGTTTTCTCTTATCTGTGGGAGATGTGTGGAGTGGCAGGGTAAGGCATCCCACCTTCCACTGGAAGGACCCTGGGATTGGGAGTTTGTGCTGCTGTACAGTGAATTCTGTGTGTGCTGTTACACAATGCACGTGGGGGGAAAAAAAAAATCCATATTAGCAGGGATGTCTGCACTGCACCCTCCCACATCTTCCCCTACACTCTTTAATGGTGACACCAGAGTGGATAATAAGCAGCATCTTGTTTGGAAAAGAAGGGAGTCTCAGACAAGGCTTTCAGAGTTCATTTTGTTGGCAGCTTTTTAAGTGGAGTTTTTTAGGCTCTTCTGTTTCAAATACCATAATACTTTTTGTGTTCCTAACTATGAATTACGACAAGCTTTCTTGATATGCCAGGTTATAATCCTTCAGTGGGTTTGTTTATCTCAGGATATAATAGGAAACCGTATCAATTATCATGACTGTATAAATGTTGTTCCTCTCTACTAGAATATTCATCTTGAGACATATCATCAGATGTTACCTGTTCTGACAATCACGTTTTTGTGCCATTGTTGGGCAACAGAAACAAAGAAAAACAAAATGTTAAGAGTGTAAGGGATAAAAGAGTGTTGAAACTGTTGTTCTTTTCCTGTCTTTGGAATCTCCAAGATCTTGAATGTTTTATTCCTGGCTGTTATTTTGTTACCACAGTGTGAATAGAAGTCATTATCTGTAAACATTTGAAAAGAGAGATGATTTTCATAACTTTAAATCCTACAAAGGATTCTAGTAATCTGCTATGTGCATGCCAAGGTAAAGCTCAGCCTTTCATCTGGTCTGATCCCACCCAGTCAGTGTAAAATGTTCCTTTGGTGAATGTCTAAACCACGCAGTATCTCCTGTGAGAAGCAGACAAAAATGAGAACAGGAAGCCTGGCCTTGAAGGCAGCAGCAGGAGAAGGTGTGTTGTAAAGAAAGATGTATTTACAGCCTTCAGCTTGCGCTTTGCTGGGAAAAATTATTTTCATAGGTTCAAAGGGAGCCTTATTTTTTATTTTGTTCTGAGCTAATTGTTAAATGTGATCTTTGTGCAGATCTGCTCCAGTCTCCAATAGCTGGGGGACAGGGGATTCATGTCTGCTCACACTCAGCAGTCTGTCAGGAATTTTCTGCTGAGGAGCTTTTGAACACAAATATAAAATTAACAGGAGCACTGTAATGAACCAAAAAGACAAGGAATCAATGTGAGATGGGCACAGCAGTTTGTATGCAACAGTGGGATGTGTCTGGGTGCATGTGGGGCTTGTTTTTTTCTGGTTCTGCATCCTTCATCCATGTAAGGGTGTTTGTGTCATCTCTGTGAATGGGTTGGCAAGTCCTGCTCCATCCCCCAGTGAAAAGCTGCTCCTGGTGTGGGAACACCGTGGGGCTGCCCCTCTCAGATGCTGAGCAACTCTCACTCGCTCAGGCTCAATGGGAATTGCAGATTCTGATCTTCAGATGAAGCACTCAGCATTAATATTTCCTCTTAGCAGTGCTACCAGCAAGGCCCAGCCGTGCTGAGCTGCTCCCCGTGCCCTGATAGTGCTGCTGGAGGGGACAGGGAATTGTCAGCAGCACCATGGGGCTTGTGTCCTGTCCTTCCACTCATCCTGCTGTGAAGGATGCAGGGCAGGAGTGGGAGAGCACAGGACTCACTCTGGGGGGAGACAAGGGCAAAAGGACTGGACTGAAACAGCAAGAGGAAAATTCCTCTCATGGGCACTGGAGAAATGCATAATTCTGGCAGACAAGCTCTTTCTCTGTCCCTGACAGGAACAGCAGAGGTTTTTATTTACCTTTGGGGCCATGTCATTGTGATTCTGTTTGCTGGGTGGGTTGGGAAGTGGATCTGGAGAAGTTCAGAGGGAGGTGCTGGGTGGTGAGCTGGCTGGGACAGACTGAGAGAGGCTCCAGCTGCATTTCCCCCACCCTGAGCTGTCAGAGCACACAGCACACACAGTCCTGTGCCAGAAGCTCCTGCCCTGCTGAGCCTGCAGACCAAACAACACAAGAGGAGAAGCTGTGCAGAAATCCTGTGCTCACCTTTGTGACTCTGCAGGTTTGGGGGGACTGTCACTGCCGTGACTACTCTTCCTCTGATGAGGATTTACTCCCTCCCTGAAGGTCACAAGTGCTGTTCTCAGGGTGTTAATGCAATTAATTGTGTTCTCCACAGGGTGTTCTTCTTTAATCTCCCCTACGAGTCCATCATGGAGCGCCTGTCCCAGCGGAGGACTGATCCTGTCACTGGGGAGAGGTGAGCACTCCTGGCTCTTGTGTAACATTTTTCTGACTGCCAGGGAGATGAAAGCACCAAATAGGCTTCTTAGCAGTCTAAGGAGCTCAGGAATGCTCTACTCCTGCTTAGGGATTCCTTAAAAGAAAAGTTAAAACTTTCATAGCTCCTGAAGCACCAGCCCACCTTCCTGCTGCAGCAGCTCCTCAGAACAGGAGGGTTTTAAATCCTGGTGCTTGAAATCTACAGCAGCAAATAGCTCAGGTCTAACATTTTATTGGTAACTCAGTTGGTTGGGAAAATAATGCTGAGGGAAGATGTCTGAAGCATAGCCTAAATGCAGATGGTTTTCAGACATTCCCATGGGAATTTTGAAGGCTTCCCAGCTGGGGAAAATGGAAAACTTGCTGCATTTTACTTCCCCAGGTGCCTGTGATGGTCCTGTCTGCTGGGAGGTATTAATGTATTTCCTGTTCAGTGTTTGAGTCACTGAGTCACTGTGAGGTTGGTTCCTCTCACTGGTATCACATCCCCTTGTCTCACCAGTGACCTTCAGCTTTCCTGCCTTCTCCACCCTTGATTTCCAGGGAACAAGTCACAAATTATCTTCCCAAATACCTGCTGGAGTTGGCATGTGTTCACAACTTCACTTGTGGCCTGGTTTTATGATTCTCCACACATAAATTTTAAACCCGTATTTTGCTTTTCTAAAGGCTGAGCACATCCTATTGCATCAAAGACAAATCCTGAACCCTCAAAGATTAAGGCCATAAAGAGTGGATTTGTCCCAAAGTGAAGGATGATTATTCAGACATCTCACTCGAGGTGCAGCATTAACTTGTGACAGCAGCAGTGATTTGCTGTAACTGCTCTCTTTGCTTTAGTAATGAGCAATGTGGTTGTTCAGCAGAAAGGAGCAGGCTTGAAGCAAATCATTCCCACATCTTTGCATTTCTTATCATTAGGATTAGACTGTTCAGTATCTGCTCCAGTTCACACGCTTCCCTCTCCCACACTCTGGGGTTTATTCCTCACAAATTCCCCGTGAATTGAATTCTTTTAGGTGCTGTGTCTGATCCTTGGCATGTGGAAAGCCCCTCTGGCTGCAGGGCAGGGGGTGGCCTTCAGCTGTGCTCTAAATGATTCCCATGTGGAATGAACTCTGTGTCCACATTGTTGGGTGCAGCTCTGCAGAGACACAGACTGCTCTCTCCTTGGTTTTGCATCTATCCCAAAATATCAGGAAAATATCCCAAAATATGCCAAATTTCAGGAAATTCGTCAGTACAGGAAGAGGGCAAAGCTGGTTTTGTGTTAGGGCAGAGGAGATGCTTACTCAGAGTTAGGGTTGCCATTTCTAACAGGGAATTGAAACACTTGATTGCAAAGGAACTTTGAGAGATTGTTGGGAGCCTCTGGCAATGCAGGAACATCATCAGAATTCCTTTGGTGTCAGCTGAGCTGGGCTGTGCCACTGCTACAGGACTCTGAGGATGAAAATCCTCTTTCCTGCTGAAGTAACTGAGGGAAGCCACAACTGTGAATTGAGGGAAGCCAAATTCTGGCACCTGGAAAATCAAAAATAACCAAAACCTGTGTCAGGTGAATTAACCTCTTTTTACCTTCTGCTACTACATAAAGATGTTAGCAATTAAATGCCTGAGAGCTTTAAACACAGTTTAATGACAGGTCCCAGCAATGCTGGACACAGGGCTGTGTTTATGTTTAAGGTTAGGGTTTTTTAGATCCTTTTTTAAAGAGAGGAATCAAAGATTACAAGTAAAAGATCTGGAAATGCTTCTGAACCTGGAGCACTGGGTAATGTAATAGAAATTTCTCCTTATGTGGAGCAGATGAACACAACAAATGTCACCTCCAGAGAAACCCTGGGCTTTTGAGGATCCAGGATTCTTGAGAGCAGCAATGACAGATTGCCCTGAAATTTCCAATCTTTGCTTTAAACCCCAACCTGGAGCAGAAAGAGGCCAAGGGACTGTGATAGGTAAAAGCATGGAGTACCTGCAGAAGTGGCTGCTTTGTCCTCAGGCTGAGCTGAAACTGTGGCATTTCTTCTCCTCTGCAGATACCACACCACATTCAGACCTGCTCCCACCCCAGAGATCCAGGCCCGGCTCAGGCAGAACCCCAAAGATGAGGAAGAAAATATTGAGAAGCGCCTGAAGATCTATTACAGCAATGTCAAGGCCCTGGAGGACTTCTACCAAGATGCATTTTATGTCAATGCTGACCAAGACCCTTATGTCATCTATGAGTTCATAGAAAGCTGTATCATTAAGCCCCTTCCATGTAAAAAACATTAGAAGTTTATAATTAAAAGGGATGATTTGTGGAAGAGTTGATTTTAAATTTTTCCCTGTAATATTTGCAGCCTGGTTGCTGAAGTGGCAGGTTATGACCAGGGAAGGGGAAATCAGCCAAGCTGTGCTAAGTCTGAAGCTGAGTGAAGTTACAGAGGGTAAGAAACTGGGCTTTAAGGGAAAGTTTTTTGGCTTTTGTTTCATGATGCAAGATATGAAAGACTGTGGCTGTGGAAGTCCTGTGTTTAATTCAAATATTTTTTTCTGTTTCTGAATAGTAGTTTTGTCTTCACCATATAAGACCCATTAAGCCAGTTTGGAGTATTAAAGCTGTTAGATTAATTAATTAATTGTGTCTTAATTCTCCACCAGAACTACCCAGGCACTCCCTGCCTCCTTCTGCCCCTGCAAGCAAATCCTGAAAGCAAAGAGAAAAACAAAGCTCCCAGCTCTGCAGTGTTGGAGGTTGGGGGCAGAGGTTTTCAGAGGTTAACTCAGATTGTTTAAAAAGTGCTGACAAACCCTCTGCAGATGCAGTGGCCATCCCCATTCTGCTGGGCAGAAAGACTGAGAACAGCTGGACAGGATACCCAGAGCCATGGAAAACTGATTGCAGCTCCATCACTTCCAGAGCCCAACCAAGGACATGACGAGCTGCAGGAGCAGGTGGGTCCCTAAATTCTCTTTTCCTGGGGTAACAGCTCCCAGCCTGTGGCTGCTCTGGCTGAGCTGTGCCTGGGCATTTTGGTGTCCAGGGTTTCTTTTTTTTCCTTCTCTGGCTGAATATGGCAGCAATGAAAACTTTTTACCTGGAAAATCTCTGCTGAAAGCCTGCTGGCTGTCTGAGACTCTAGCTAGGGAAATTAAGGATGTTCCACATCCTTAATGCCTGTAAGAAAAGGGACTGATCTGTGCTGTGCTCAGAGAGCTGGGTTGGGTGCCTCTGTTATGTCTCCCTCTGTTTCTCCTGGAAGCCTCAGGGAAGGTGCAGCCAGAGAGAACAGGCTTTTGGCTTTAGGTGGCTCCTCTGGTCCTGTTGCTGTCAACAGATTTGGGTCTCTGTTGTTGTCTTTGGCTGTGTGTGTCTAAATCTGTATGGAGAAATGAAAAATGTACAGGCCAAATTTCCTTCTTGCTCCTGTAGAGTAGCTTCAGGTGGAAAGACCCTGGTTGTCCAGGTGGCAATGGGGGTATTGTGTTATTTTGTGAGAATTTAAAGTCAGAATTTTCAATACTTTTGGGAGGGGAGTGGTGTTGATGGATGGGAATTGGACTTTCTAGCCTTGAGGGCAGCTCTGAAAGTCTCAGAATAAATATCTTTGAAACCTAAGAGAGCCAAATCTAAGCAGTCTGAGTCCCTGGTGCCTCCTGAGCTGAGGAATTCCAGCCTGGAGCACCAGGCTGAGGCAGAGGCTGCTCCCAGGCACAGGGGCCAGCCACAAACCCGTGTGTTCAGCTGGGCAAGGACATCTTTAACAGCCCTACCTGTTACAAATGTGCTGGTTGGTGACTGCTTGGGCAGCTGGGTTTTCTGCCATTGCTATGAAGATGTGCTGCAGCATTTGTGCATAATTGGGAGCCCTTCTATTAATAATACATGGGAAGCTCATCTTGCTAATATCACCTTCATCTGAGCGCTCCTACTAAATATTTTGATAGATGAAATGGGTAGAGAGTGTATTTAAATACTGTTTGTACTGCAGCTAGGGTACAAAAGGGACAGTGCATCTTTAATTAGACAGGTACATCTGCTTAATTAATTTAGCTGTAAAGCCCTTTTTCCTCTTCATTCTTTCATCTATATGCGGATGCTATATTAGTTCCGCTCCGCTGGTTCCATAGAAACTGAGAAAAAGAGCTCAGACTCATTGAGATGCACTTGGCATGTCTGGGTAGGAGTCTCAGGTCAGTGGTCAACCCCCAAGGGTTTGCAGCAGGCCTGAAGTGCAGAACGTCAGGGTTAGCAGAACATGCTAATACTCATGTAGAACTCTCCCTCAGAAACAACTAAAACAATTGACATTCATTTAATTACTGTAAACGAAACAGCCCCTGCATGACTTTGCATAGTAAAGCCTGTTAATACCAAAAAGGTTCAGTGGGTGGAAGGAGGAATTAGGCTTTTATAATTGGAATGCAACACTTGAAAACCAATTTGGTAACTAGGCGTGATTTTATTAGCATCTTATTCTGGCAAAACAAATGTTGAGCAATGAGAAAAACAAGGTGAAGAGGAGGTGGTAGGAACACAGCAGGGATCAGATGTTACTGATTGCACAGCTTTGCCCAGGTCTGGAATGGACATCTTCCATCACTCTGCTTCCCAGAGACACTTTGTGGAGAGGGCTGCCTGGAGCTTGTGCTGTAAGTTATAATAAGTTATGCTGTTAATGATGTAGTTGAGCAACAAGGTTGGTTTGTCCAACTGTTCCACAAACTTTTGTGTCCACCAGCTCTGGACAACAGATCCTCCAGTGGTGAAACACTCCCTTGAACACCCCCAGGCAGGAGATCCCCTCTTCCAGCAGCATCTCTGCAGGGACCCCCTGGAGCTCTCCAAGGATTTCCCTGCTCTCACCTTTCCCTGTGAGGCTTGGATGCTGCTCAGGGAATGGAGTTACCCCCAACCTGCTCTGTGCTGAGGGCTCTGAGGAGCAGGGATGGCTGGTCCTCTTTCTCTCTCCCAAGAAATATTTATTGTCTTTATGTATGCATTGCCAACCATAGTATTTCCTCTCTAGAAATACACAGTAGGATTAAGAGGATGAGGAAACACCAAAGGAAAGGGTGACTGAGTGAACTCCCATAAGTGAATTGAGGTAAAAGGCAGCAGTGAGGTCCCTCATCACCAATCCCAGAGCAGGGGGTGTAATTTGGAGACACAAGACTGAGTCCTTGTGACCCCAAACATCCTCCTTAGTTCCAAGAATGGCATCTAGCACCAAGGCACTAAGACACTGTACAGTCAGGAGCTCTTCCACTTATCCATCCAACTTGGATTAACCAACGGGGATGATTTCTTCATCCCAGTGGAGGAGGGATTAACTCCCAGTGTGATACCAGCATGATCAGCAAATCTGAAATGCTGTCAGAAGCACCTCAAGGAAAATGACACCTTAGCTCTGGACAAACAGGATCTTTGCCTGTTAATTCTCAGCTACAAGTTCATAATCCGTTTTCAAAAAAAAAGCATCAGGAACCCTCAGTCTCTGCTGGAATGTTGCTCTCCCTCTGGAGATGAGGGTCCTTGAACAGCTGGAGTGTTCACCACCAAATGTTGAAGCAGTTGACATCTTCCAACTATTCCCTTGTTTGAGGTATCCTGCAAAACTTGAGCAAAAACTTGTGGAGATAAACTCCTATTCTGTGGGATTTGTTCCTTGAACAATTCAGTTGGTGTCTCAGAACAGAGTGGGCCTTGATAGGAGATGTGTTTGTTTGAGGAGGCAACTCTGATAATGGCAACACAAGGCTCTGGCAGCAGGTGCTCAGTCCTTGCTCCCCTTCCCTGTGAGGTGACAGCAAGGTTTGATCAGGACAAGAGCAGAACCAACCCCTGTGTGCCCAGAACTGCCCCTCACAAATCTGAGGCATAAAAAGATTCCTGGAGCAGCCTCAGTGCTCGCTGGGCAGCCAAACCCACTCAGGTCAGCACCAGGGGTTAAATGTTACTGAGTGAGGTGGGCTCTGCTATTCTGGCTAAAAATGCACTTAGGGACAAGTGCTGGTTTACACAAAAATGAAATCCCAATTCCTCTGTACCTGTTGTGAACAGGTCAGGGTGAAGAGTGAAAGCTTTTTGTTAAAGGATCTCCACTGGCAGGCAACAACAACATTGTTGGCTTTAAAATTCCATTTTCCCAAGTCTGAAACCAGGTTAAATAAACTGGCAATGGCAGACTGAGTATCTAGCGCCTTGAAAGACAGGAAAATAAACATTAATGCTGTGATGTTAATGTGAGGTGTGCTAGAGCTTCTCCATGGCAAAGCATTAAAACTCAGTCCAGGGAAATTCAAGAGAACTGCCAGAAATGATCAGTGAGTACCAATCTAATCTGTTACCATGTCAACTTTTGGGTCAGCCAGACTTAAACATTGCAGCAGATCAGGATATTTTATGGTTTCTAAGCCACGGCCAAAGAAATGTTCTTTGACCTTTTCTGAAAGCACTGGGACTGGGTTCTGCAGGGCTCCCTCCCCTTCTCCCCAGGCAGGAGAATTTCTAAACTGGAACATTTCCTGATGAGCTGGTCACAGCTGCCAGGGCAAAAACTTGCAGCTTCCATCTAAAATGCCTTCTCAACCAGCACGAATAAACCTCTACTGAGCTCATATGAAAGTGGATGTTCTGTTCCCCCAAGCCCCATCAGCACTGGGAAGTTTTGTCCCAGGCACCAGAGCTGGCCCCAAACTCCACACACGTTGGGTATCGAGGTTACTCCTTGTTTTACTGGATTCCAACACGAGCTACATTTCCCTTCTCTGCAGACACACTGAAGTAATTTCAATTTTCAATGCACAGCAATAAAAAACTAAATGTTTCTTTAATACAATTATGGTATCACTTCCAAGGATATTTACAAACAAGGCTAATTATTTTACAGATGAATGTGCTTCTGCTGTTTCTAGGCTACCACAGTAATGTTCTTCTCAGTCAATGCATGATCATGCTTAATGCATGAGACACTGAGCAGAAGGACAGCTGACTTTAATGTTTGCTGAAAAAAAATTTGCTCCTATTAAAGGTAGAGGAACATTAACAAAATATGTGCATAGTCATTGAATCGAGGAAACAAGCACCAATCACACATGCACTGGTGGGAGACTGATACTGTCAGCACAATTCCATGATTTCTCAACAGCTGTAGAGCACTTCCCACACAGTGAAAGTGTCAGGAATCACAGACAGGGCGACACCTCTGCGATTGGTACTCTGCAGAATGGAAATACACAAACTCAGGATTATTTGACAGCATGGACTGAAGTTAACAAGACAAACTGTACCAAGTAACCACACACATTTGGGAGGTATTATTCCTCTAGCACTGCATAGGAGGTTGAAAAGGATTCTGCTCTCTATAGGAACAGATGGCAAAAAAAGATTCTTTCTGATAGGACAATTAGAAGGCAAAATATTTCTGGACTCAGCCACTTGAGATGGAGATTCTACAAGAGCCTGGAGTGACAGGGTAAGGGGGAATGGCTTCAAAATGGTTAGATGGGGTATTAGGAAAAAATCCTTCCTTGTGAGTTTGGGGAGGCCCTGGCACAGGTGCCCAGAGAAGCTGTGGCTGCCCCTGGATCCCTGGAAGTGTCCAAGGCCAGGCTGAACAGGGCTTGGAGCAGCCTGGGACAGTGGAAGGTGTCCCTGCCCATGGCAGGGGTGGGATGAGATGAGCTTTATGGTCCCTTCCAACCCAAACCAGTCTGGGATACACAAAGAGCTTCACCAGGCTCCTTGGCCCTACCCAGAGCAAGTCAGCCATGGTGGGGTTGGGTTTGGGGTGTTCTGTTTGTTTTGGGTTTTTTACTGAGCTATTATGTCAGCTGGGAGTGATTATTTGTGTGTGTCAGATTTGTGTAAAACTCAACTGCTGTATGAGGGAGACTCTCAATTTAATTGACAGTAGTGTTAATTGGTAATGCTTTTGGTAACTGAGTTCCTCTGGAAAAGAGGATTCCTCTTGGTAGAGGGTTAAGTGAAACCAAAGGTAAATAGATTGGCAAGAGCTGGGAAGGAGTTAGAACTTAGTTCAGAAAAAGAAAGTGGGGCAAGAGACTTAAGAGCATTGGAAATTTTATATATATGTATATATATTAGTGTTTAAGCTAATTGTTATTAGTTTAATTATTATTATTATTATATTTAAAAATTATCCTTAGTGATCCCTGTTTGACCCAGGCAGCCAATATCACCCTTCTGACTGAAGCACTGTCACATTTCTGAGGCAGTTACTCTTCCAGACTTTCAGTGAAAAGTGAAAAGGCCAAATTCTCTCATATGGCTGTAACTGGCAGCTGCTTCTCTGGGCAAGACACTGGAACATGGATTATCTGGAGAGTTCCCTGTTCTGCAGCAAATGCCAGGGTGGTTAAAAAGCAAAGGAGAGCACTGCAAGCTGGGTCTCTACCCACCAAGACCATTCAAGAGGCAGCTCTGCTGTTCCCATCCCAGCTTTTGGGAATTGACACCGGTGTCAGGCAGAAAGGACAATTCCCACTGTGCTCAACCCTCCAGTTCCTTGTCAGTGTCCAGCTGCTGAGGCTTCCTTGTGTGCATTTCCAAACAGCTTCAAACTGGCTCTTCCAGGTGTATTCCTGTTTGTGGAGCATGGAATGGGCTCTGGATTTCAGGAGTTTGTAGAACCTGTGATGTTCTATGTACAGGGCTGTGAACAAGGTGTTCCCCCTCCATCAGTCTGTGTTCCTGTCTCTGGATCCTCCCAGGCTGAAGGGAGCTTATGCAGTAGAGAAAATACTTTCAGTCTTGACACAGCTTTTCTCTAGAACACAGGAGAATCACAGAAGGTGCAAGGTCCCTGCAATAACCTCTTGATCCACTCAGGATCTGCAAATAAGAAAACAAGTTGTTTAAAGCTGGATGTAGAGGTGAACAGAGGAATGACACCCAAGATGCACAAACTCAACAGGAATCCTGGACAGTTTGTATATATTCACATGCAGGAGTGACTGAGAATTCAATGAAATCCAACTCTGTTTCTGCCCTGAAATTTCAAGTAATGCCAGTTTAAATTCCACCTCAGCAGGGGACAAAATTAAGGTGAAACACTCCACACTTTATCCTTACATGCTCATAGTTATATAGGAAAATATAGCTATATAGGAAAAAAATGTAAAGGATCACCCTGGCCCAACTGCAGTGTTCTCATTTTCTAAACTGAAATTAGATCCCTCACATAACACAGTCCTTGGTTCCTGTTTCTTTATCCCTCTTGCAGAACTGGATGCTGATATATTCACTTGAATATCAAACTAACTGCTGGAGCATTCCAGCACAGATTGTGTTTACCCAGATTTCATTAAAATGTGGGATTTATACCTCAATTTCTGCAGTTATTAATTTGCAATTAACACATCACTAATGCCAGGACACTGTGAAATGCAGAGCTTCACATGGGAACTGCCTAAAAGAGTAAAGTCAGGGAAACTAATTCATGCCATTTTGTAGATAAAAGTTAAAAAGCCCCAATGCTGCTCTTTTAGCCCCAGGAATATTTTACCTTCTGGGGTTGGGTGCCGTGCAATGCTGTCGTGAAGCAAACACCTCCTGTACACCAAACTCTGGCAGGACTGGTAGGTTAGAAAGCACCTGTGAAAGGACAAGCAGTTTTATCAAGAGATTTGGGGTTTATTGTTTTATGACCTGCTCCTGTGCCCTGACTGGAGGCTGGGTTCTGTTCACAGTTTGCTTTCTGAGAGTAAAAACAGTAACGAACCACATTAAATATGAAAATTAATAATTTATTAATTCAGGTAAACTTCCCAAGTGTACCAAATTGCATACAAAAATCAATCTATCATTGACAAAAAAATTCTAGCATACAGCAGANCTGCATATGGATACAAAAATGAAAGGTCAAAAATCAATCTATCATTAACAAAAAAATTCTAGCATACAGCAGAGGTGTTGAGAAGCTTGAGGCTCTACAGCACAGGGAAGAAGCAGGGTGTCCTTAAGGCCATGACTATTTACCCAAACTAGCACACAAAGCCTGTGAGGCACAGCTTTTCTCTGTGACAAACTAGTGACTTGCCACAGCTCCAGGGACAATCTCCATATACCTCCCACACTGGTACAGGAAGATTTCATTTTCTAGAGTTTCGAATTCTAAAATTTCACTTCATTTGTCTGACTTCTCAATGTGTCTGTTCTCAATCATTTCTTGTTAAACTGCTTTTGTTTTCAAATGCTGAAGGAGCTTGAACAAGCCCTCCTTCAAGTGATGTTCCAAAGGATGACTTGTCCTCAATTTTCCCTTGCCTGCTTTCTCCCTGACCCCATATTCCCCCCAAAAAAGAAGCTCAAAAGCATTTTATTATAAAAACATTGTCCTGCTAAGAGAACCAAATCCAACCTCCAGTGCCCTGGCTCTTATGGAAGAGGACAGAAAAAACTGCAGCATGCATAAGCTGCTTCATGCCTTTCACTGCAATGCTAACAAGTGGTTCAGTGAGCTCCTGAAGTATGTTTGAGTTGTCCAGAGGGGACAAGCTCTGGAAGATTGAGCCCATTACCTGAGCCAAATGTGGCCGTTGGAGCAGACGGCCTGTTTGCGGTCGGTGAAGGGCAGGATCTCCTTGCACAAACTGCAGTGCTCGGGGAAGGTCTGCTTGTTCATCTTCTTCAGGATGTGCCCAATCAGCACCTGCAACACACACGAGGCACTCGGTGACACAGCCCAGGGTGGGAACACCTCACTGTGATTTCAGAGTGACACAGAATAAGCTGAATCCCAAAAAATCGAAGTGTAAGAAATACAATGTATCAGTAAGTATTCATTTATTCTCCTAAAGATTTCTGTCTCACACTAAAGAGATACAGACATTAAAAACAGTAATTCCTTGCAAATTTTAAAAGTACTGAAAGAACTGGTATCACACCACTGACCACAACAGCAATGCTTTCCTTCTTGCCTATCACAGTGGATGTGCTAAAAAAAAATCCCGTTCAGAAATTACCTGGATGTCTTCAGCAGTCATCTGGGAGTACAACGTTTATAGCAGAACATTTATGTGATCAAATTTGTCTGTGACATTTCAATAGATATAAACCACATCCCAGGGACCTTTAAAGTGTGACAGCAAACTGAATAGATAAAATACAATTTAGAAGTCGCTTTTCATCACTATAAAAAAGCAACAAGATTCTTCTAAGAAAAGCAACCTCTTAAACCTTCAGTTCATAGTAATTGGATGCCAGAACAACCCAGCAGTTGTGCCAGAGCACTTTCCTAGTGAGTTACTGATGGCCACACTTGGCTGTGATGCCAGCAGGGAGAACACCACACTACACCAGCTCTTAACATTAGAACCACAGTGTGATTGACTAGAGGAAATACATCTGAAGTTGAGTTGTGTCAAGATGATGGAGTAAATAAACTTAGTAATGAAAACAAACATCCCTCAATCAGTTCATGTTCTAAACCCACTGACAGCAGCACAGTAACCCCAGTCCTCTCCCCTGTTCTGCAAAAACTCGGGCATCTTTATTCTTTATTGTACCTGATCCAAATTTCAACATTTGTGTTTACATTCCCTCCTACTTCACAATATCAAGGAAGGACAATTTAAGCTGGATGCTCTACAGAATCTGACTGGCAAGGATGACATGACCACAGCTCTCTTTCCCAGCCCAGCTGTATTTTCAGGAGGGGGGACAAGTAAGTGACAGTGACACAGAATCCCCTGAGCAGAGGTGCCACTTACTCGTGCTGTTCTGTCATCGTAGCCATCGTCGGACATTAAGAAGTCACAGACCCCTCTGGTGGGAATGCTGGTGTTCTCTGTAATCCACGTGTGCAGGTAAACTTCTCCCAACACCCGTTTCATGTGTTCTCGTGTCAAGTGCATTTCTACGGCCTCAATCTGTGCCTGTATTTCAAGAAGTTTTTCTACCATTGGCTCACGGCCTCCAGTGTCACTTGACTGATGGAGAGAATCCTCTGCAGTGTCATCAATGTCCACACCTTTGCCTGTGTCCCCCAGGCTCTGCTTGCTGGCTTGTTTTGAAGTTCCTTCCTCTTGATCATCTTCAGTGCTGCCCATCCCAGGAGAATCTGATATCAAGATTTTGGCATCCTCATGTGAAGGTTTCCACGTGACCTCTGAGGGGCCTTTCTGCATCGACTGGTACAAAATCCTCAAGAGAAACAACTTAAACCTCCAGAAGTAAGTGGAACCACAGCTCTCTATCTTTTTATCCAGTGCTTCCTGTAAGAACTGAGGAATGTGTTTATCCTTCAAGATTTTCCAGCGTACAAGATCCGTCAAGTCCACTTGCCGGAAAAGGTTCTGAACAGAAGATTCCAAGAGCTGTGCAGCTGCCTCCTCAAAAGTCTTGAGGGTGACAAACTGAACTTGGTAGTTTTTGTTGACCGGGTGCAGCCCGTTGGCCATGCCCTCGGTGGTGATGACCGCCAGGTACGCCCCGCACGGGCTGACGGCGATTCCGTGAGTCCTGACACAGCCAAACACCTCCGAGAGCTTTATCAGCTGGTGCTCAAACTTTAAAGCAACGTCTGTGAATATGGGGATGAGCTGCCTGACCTTGCCATCGCTGGAGCAGGTGTACACCGTGCCATTCTGCTTGTCTGCAGTCATGGAGACAATGGGCAAGGAGTGGAGCCCCGTCACGTGGGAATTGTGGACGTTCAGCCCTGCTTTGGATATCAGCAGGAGGCACCAGAACACGTAAGGGCCTCTCGCAGCCACCACCAGGCTGCAGCTGCATTTCTGGTAGGGGTGGTAGAGAGGGATGCATTTGATGCTGTGCACGGGCAGCTGGTCCATCTCCTGCCACAAGACCACGGGCTGCCTCAGCGTGAAGTAGCCTTTGACCGCCTTGAGGTTGACGGGGATGATCTTCACCGGGCCGTAGGCGCTCCCCACGATCAGCCCGCTCATCTTCCGGTTGTTGTGCTCGTACTCCCACCAGGACAACACGCTGGGGGAGCTTATTCCCGACTCGATGGTATTGCAGGAAGTGATGGATTCTTTGCCCAGGAAGGGCAGCTGGAACTGCCACACGGCGATGTTGCCGTTCTCGAAGAGCACGGCCAGGAGCACGCTGCCCACGTCCCGGCACTCGTTGTTGTGCTTGACCTGCTGGGTGGTGCAGATGCCTGACCACTCCATGCGCACCGGGGCCTGCATGCTGTGCCGCCGCTGGAACTCGGGGAAGTCTCCCAGCTCCCCGCAGGGAGTGTCACCCTTACACAGTTTGTAACTGGCCTCGAACAGGCGCTCGCCGTAGAGCTCGGTCAGGTCCACCAGCTGCACCCACTGCAGCCGGTTGAGGTTGGCGTGGATGGTCAGGCGGTTGTCCATGGTCAGGGCTGCCAGCAGGCACCTCCCGTTGGCGTCACAGCCCAGAGGGGACCAGCTGGAATATTTGAAGCCCCTCATGGGTGTCAGGGACTTCCCCTCGGGGTTGAACACTCGGTCCAGCATAAACGTCTGGCTGACGGTGGGATCCACGGAGCTGGCGAACTTCTCCTTGCACTCAGCCACCTCCTTCTTTGGGCCAACCTAAAAGAGAACAAAAAGAGCCTTTAAAACTATTGTACAGCTGGTTTTTTTTAGGAAGGCTTTCCTGGAATTAATTCCCTCTTCAAACAGAGCATCCCAAATCACAACCAACGCTACACTGGTTAATTGATGTCACTCCTAAAGACTTCAGCTCATTAATACCCTGCATTTGCATAGTTTTGACTCTCAGCTACTGAGTTTTTGTCTGCTGAATCAAAGAGCCTGTTTTCATACTTTTGTTCTTTTAAAGATACCTGGCATAATATGTAAATACTCAATAGCTCAACTCCATTCCATATTCTCAGCATTGTTTTGGAAAATACAATCAGATTCACAACAACAGAAGTATTATTTAATGAGATATTCACCCACATCTGCCATCTTTGTAAAAAGTCAGATGTTCCCTTGAAGGCCAGAGAAACCCCTGCTGCAAAAATTCTTCAGCTTAGGTAGCAAAACAAAGGAAGATTCCTGCTTAAAATTGTACTGAAATAACTGTACTGGAGCTCAAGTGATTCTCAGAAAAACTGAGAAGAACTTCAGATTCCCTGGACATCACTGGGATACGGTTTTGTCTCCCCTGTGCTTTTAAAACGAGAGCCTGCAGCAAGTTCTGGGCAGGGCAGGGGCAGCTCCCCAAGAGGGGGATCAGAATCCCGG
Organism: Peucedramus taeniatus; assembly: GCA_013400575.1. Lineage (NCBI taxonomy): Eukaryota > Metazoa > Chordata > Aves > Passeriformes > Fringillidae > Peucedramus > Peucedramus taeniatus. The sequence goes on from WBNO01022982.1 coordinate 76,978, forward strand.
GATGGGTCAGGCTGGAAGGGACACACTGGGGGAGACTCCAGACCCCCTCTGGATTCTGCACAGGAAAGGAGTTGTTCTCGTGTTCAGGTACAGCTTCGTGTCTATCAGTTTATGCTCGTTTCTCTTGTCTTACTGCTTGGCACCATCGTGAAAAAACACAAAATCATTAAAGGTGGAAAAGCCTCTGAGATCATCGAGTCCAGCTTGTGACTGAACACCACCTTGTCACCCAGCCCAGAGCTCTGTCCAGTCATTCCTTGAACACCTCCACGGCCCGCGGCTCCCCCACCTCCCTGGGCAGCCCATTGCGAAGTCTGATCACCCTTCCTGCGAGGAAACCCCTCCTGATGTCCGACCTGAGCCTCCCCGGCTCCCTCTTCTCCCACCTCCCCCTTTGGACATTTACCCACGCTGGCGAGGCCGTGCCGGGCGCTCACCTTGAGCATGCAGGCGGCGCCGGGCGCGGGCACGGCGGTGCGGTGGATGACCATGTCCTGCCCGCCGCTGTGCACGTCGCTGAGCTGCTCCAGCACGGCGATGCTGCGGGCCGTGCTCACCGACACCCGGTGATCCTCGGACCAAGCCAGCGGCTCCAGCCCGCTGGCGCCGTGCTGCAGCCGCACCGCCGGCTCTCTCCGCACCGCCGTGAGCCGGA
>WBNO01022984.1:0-13409 GCA_013400575.1 Peucedramus taeniatus
TATTCTTACACAGTAGCTGGCAAGAATTTCCTTGGTTTCAATTGATTTAGGCACTAAAAATCATTAGTTACTTTGAAAATCCTTATCATTATTCTTATTTGGAAAATTGAAAATAAATATCTAGAAAAAAATGTCATCTGGAACTCAATCCACACGTAAGTCAGAAAACCTCAGTCTTTTCTTAGTTACATATTCTCACTTCAAGTGTTTTGAAGAAAATGCGAGGTTGAATTTTTTCTGAAATAGAGCAAATTACAGTTCCTTGAAAGAATTATTTAATATTGGTGTCGTAGTAACCAAATCATAGTCAAAACAGCAGAAAAATTAGAAAATATTGTATGAGACAGTCGATAGTAGTAGAACAAAAGTAGATATTTTAGGGATTCATACACAGTAATCTGAAAAGAAAAAGGGGGCTGGGGAATGGGGGAGTTGTGGTCATTTTTAAAGTTTTTATCATCCTTTCTTCCTCTGCATGCTTTTCTCCTGCTCTAACATGGGCTCTCCACAAACCACTGTTCTTTCAGGGTATATCCCCCTGCTCCAGTCTGGAGTCATCCAAAGGCTGCAGTGTAAATATCTGCTGCACTGTGCTCCTCTCCATGGGCTGCAGAGGCATACCTACTCCACAGGAGTCACTCAGAGAAATACTTGCATCTCTATTTGTATATAGGCAGGATAGGTAGGGATATGATCACTATGTTTGCATTCTATTTTATATTGTTATTTTATACTCAAATGCCAATTTGAGGCTTCTTTTTTTTTTCATAGCCTTCTTATTTGGTATAAAGATAGTGTGCAAGTAAGGCCAAAGCAAGAAGCATTGACATTGAAATGAAGAAAACAAAATCTTTTCTTTATAATTCTGTTAACAGATATGAGGGGAACCTGAGAAAGCAAGGACCTTCAGTTCCTTCTCCTGTGGTATCTACAAACAACGGAAATAAAAACAATAATATTTGAAATTTTGTGTAAATAACTATTTGTCATAATAGATTTATATTATATTATACTATACACTTTCCACACGTAAGTGCTTTATATAACTCATACCTAGGGACATGATAAGTATGCTTTTTAGCAGTGTTGGCTTTCATTAATGATGACAGGGTTCACAGGACACTCATACATTGTGTAGACAGTAACAGTGTTTAATATACTTATCACTGAATTCTCAGTCTTAAAAACTTTTATTCAAGTATCTGATTTTAGTAGTGAAAAGCAGGTTTTTATATCAAACTGGCCACACAATGAGGCTGGCCATATGATTTGAACATACAATAAATAAAAATCAGTACGGAATACACAGGGTAAATTACTGGACTTTCTCTGAGTCCTTAACAAGTTACTGTGAGATTGGAACAAGTGTTTGTATTTTCTCCAGAGGCAATGTTCTTTGTGAGAAAACTTAATATTTTTGTTTAGTAAATATTTAATTATTGGAATTTTATTATTTTATTGTCTTCTATTCTTTAATGTCAAAATAGTTTTAGAGATTGTCATGCTTTTTGTTCTGTTTAATTAAACTACATCTCAGCTGATATCCTCAGTTTCTTGTAGAAAGCCAAGAGACTAAGAAAAACATCTGGGTTTACAATAGAAATGTTGACAAANTTGACAAACCATTAAATACAAAGACACTGTTGGGAATCACTCTCTTTCTTTTAGACTTTCTCAGTCATAATTTGTCCTTTACCAAGGAGTTTTACTATAGGAAATAAATCTGAAATGTGCTCATTTTGATTTCAATAGAGAATCTGATATCAAGACTGCAAAGGAAATAAATTAAACCAAAATATAAAATCACATAATGACAACTGGTTTTCTTCTGTTCTTTCTACTTTTATTAGACACATTGAGATCTGAAATACCTTTAAAGGCAGAAATTTATTATCTTCATCTAATACTAGAACAGAATGATTAGAAGTCAGAAATGTCTGAACAATTTTGTTATTTCTTAGTGATCACGGTGTAATTTTGAACACTGGTTCATAAAGCAATGATTTGCTTCACTTTGTGCTGTGGTTACATTTGTGGTCTGCCAGCCCAATAGTCCATTCCCACTCTCACTTCCCCACAGGTCTGTGTCACCCTTTTCCATTCACTACAATTATTTCCAGATAAAGCTCAAGCTGGAGCTCCTGACTCTGCATGCTAAATGCACAAAGCACAGAATTTTCCTGTGTACCTGTATGGAAACATCAGGACACCACAAGACAAAATAAAAAATAGTTAAGTAGTAGCAATAGTATGTCAGCATTGTACCAATAATTTAATTTACTGCATGTATAAAAGGAAACCTTGAAAACCATGCTAGTGTGCAATTTGAAGGCATCATCCCTATTACTGGAAAAGAGGTTTTTATTATTTTTTTGCTGAGTCAATAGAATTTTGCTGACTTGAGGGACCATCATCTCATTCATCTGAAGAATGCTTTAAAGAAAACAATGTATTTACCAAATGAGTTTTTCTTCCTGCATAATGATGACAACAGGATTATAATTTTACACACATGGGAGCTGTATTACAGCTTATTCCTTTCTTGCAAACATGCATATCCTTACCATTATTCATCTTAAATTTAGCCATTTTTTAAAGTCCAAACTCCTGAAATTTAATGACTAGTTAAAGTCTTCTATATTGATTTATTTATTTGTAATGCAATGGGTACAAAAGCAATCCTGGATGAAAAAAAAAGAGCTCCCATGCTTCCCAATATCAACAATTAAAAGAAAAAATTGAAATATCAGAAATTGAGCAATTCTTATATTCTTACTATTTAATATTTCAATATTATTGTGTAATGTATCTTGATGGCAAAATTAAAACATTTATGAAAAGCAAAAATTATATTAATGAGTTATCAAAATATTTTTTTAATTATTTGTTTTGTTTTAACATAGTTTGGCATGTGCAGTATAAATTTCACCTGATTCATATCTATTACCGCCCATTGTTGGCATTTCTCTTTAATTAATCTTGGTTCTATCCTTAAAATACATTAGAAATTAAAGATTTCCTGTGATTCTTTAATGAAGTTTTGATTTTAATTATATTCACTTACTATGTAAATTAGGTCTAAATTACTCCGTTTATTAATAACATATCTGGATATGCAAAATAAATGTCATTTAAATTTAATTAAGCATGCTTGCAGTTTTGAGCTTTTACAGAAATGCATATTTAATTATGTCACAAATTAACAGATTGCTTTACTTGGTACAACAATGTTTCTTGTTAGCAGATATAAACGTTTACAAATGTGGTACAGATGTGGACACTTTTCTTCTCTCACAACTAATAGGAGAAAAAATCTATGAAGTTAATTTTCATTTCAAAATGCAAATTAGGCTACATTGATTTCCCCATTGAATTGCAATCTGTAATCATATTAAATTTATACTATGTTCCTTCATGCTTTTCTGAACTATATTTTCTGATGCAAACTTGTTTCTAGTGTATGAATCTACAGTTTTTAACAATGTTTCTAATTATTTTGACTTTTAATAATCAAATATTTAGGACTTAATTTTTTCAGGTGTTCAGAACGTTTGAGTTGCATTTCAAGAATTGAAAATGAGGACAGATTATGTGTCAATGAACCAATGCATACAATTCTAAATGAAAAGTTAACAAATGTAATCTTCTGTTTGCTTATTGCAATAAAGGAAAGATGAGGGAACAGTAAGTCTTCCTATTTCTATTGCAGTTTCTTTTTAAAAATCTGAACTCAGTTGATAAATGTTAAGCATATCTTCTGGTTATATTCCCATTTTCAAAAACCAGAAGAGATGCTCAAGAGGTTAAGAAATTTGTTCAATGCTTTAAGGGCAACTAGTGGCAGAACTGGCAATAAAATACCCAAGTTCTTTAATTGTTAGGTCATACAAATGTTTGGCTAAAACAGGAAAACTTTCCTCTGGTATATGCAGACAAGACTGTACTTTACATATTTGAATCTGTTACAGAAATAAGCCTAAATATTTTGTATATTTTTCTTTAACCTTTATTCTATCTGTTATGGGGAAGGTCTTAATCCTGCAAAGATTTTCACAAGATTTTACACAGCATGAAATACTGCAGGGAAGTCATTGGAACAGCTCACAAAGAATAAAGCCAGCATACGTAAATATCTTATAAACAGAGCCATAGTTTCAGTACCTCAATCTTCTGTGTGCTGCAAATTACTTCTATGTTGCTTTTTATAAACATATTTTCAGAAAGTAGCTATATTATAGTGAAATGGTAATTAATATTTAATTAGTTTCATTTAATTAGAAACTTAAATGACAGATCTGTTATATATATCTGCCTTAAATCAAATGAGTTCATCATGGTAAGTACTATTATACCACATGACTAAGGAAGACAGAATTAGAGGACAGAATGAAATTCAGGTGAAAATTTTTTCCACTTTCAAAGCAAATGGAAGAAGCCTTACAAAGCCTTTATATCTCCATTACTAATATTAGTGTAGAACTGATAAGAATTATTCAGCTACTATTATGGAGCAGGGAAGTGGCAGATAAAGCAGCTTTTCTCCTATCTCACAAAGTATGTCCCAGTCCTCAAATCCTCCCATTTCTAAAAACTCTCCTGTTCCCTGATGTATATATGTGATTTTGCATAGATAAAGGAAAGTTCAGTCAGGGCATGTCTGCCTAAAGCTCACTGAGTGGCAAGCAGCTATTCAGTATGCCTGCTTTTCCAGCTTAGCTGACCCTGGTAATTCCCCCATTTTAGCTAAAAGTTAATTATGTCACCCAGCCATGATCAGACCCACTTGTTCTGAGGAGATGGACCCCTGACTCTTGAAGAGAACAGCACTGAAACTCTGGGCAGGCATCTATTTTATGGACTGTGTTTTGGAAAAATAGTCTCATGATAAAAAGTCTGCAATGTAGGAAAACCTAAGTTTCCCCCCTAAGTTTGAGAGTGAAGAGACAACAGAATGGTGACCTGGAAGCACCAACAGCACTCTTCTGAATGCAATTTACATTAGATGAACAGTAAATTAAAGAAAAAACATTTTCAGGAGTCATGATTTATCTGTGTACTACCTCTTTTTTTTCCTTTTTTTTCCCCACTCCATTATACTTGGTTACAGCAAGGCTTTGATTCAGTGTCAGATAAAAAAACCAGCCCAGAATAGAATCTTTCAGTCTCCAGGAGGAAAGCTTCAAAGAACTAGATCATTATGTGGAAGGTGGGCAGATCTGCCTTCATGCTGGTTTATTACATCGCTCTCTTTGGTGTCCCTCTTCAGAACAGGACTCATTCCCTACATGACCATTCTGACATTTCTATGTTCCCAGCAGTCAATGCAGATTGGATGACCAAGGAACAATTGTTCTCTGCTTTTAGATGTACCTTCTTCCTTCCTTGGACTTTATGGGGATTTAAGTGGGATGTTTTTAAGTAGATCGAATAACCACCATTTGGGAACACATCTAACATTTTAGTTAGATGCTGAACTTTAGTTAGTAATCATGAGCAATGATTACTTTCACTAGTCATGTAAAATTGGATTCCAAGATTTCTTCAAGTTACACAATGTAGATCTTCTTATTCTGTGTTTATAGCAGAAGATATACAGTTTTAACTCCAATTAGTTTTTAAATAGAATCTCGCAGTAATTACAGCAGGAAAAATTGCTGCTGCATTTAAGAGCTTACTGCTGTATTTAAGCAACTGAAGAGTAATTGGGAGATCTATATATGGACAGAAGAGAATCAAAACTATTGGAGTAGTTTTTTTTAAATCTTTAGTTTTCACATTATTAAATGAAGTAAAACTAAACTTCAAAGTTTTGCCCAATTAATTATTTTAAATTAGTGTCATTTTAGAATTGTTTGTCTTAATATTTAATTTTGCCTGTTTCTCTATGGTTTTGGTTACTGTTTTAGTTATTAATTGCAACACACTGAAAATTCTTGGTGGAAAACTCCTATGTGAAAATAATCAAAATGTCAATAACCTGTATTTCTATCTGCATATCTGTTTCATGTGGTTAATATTATTATGAGTTTAGCTGCCAAGTGACAACGTGCTCAGAAGTAGTTGCTGTCATTTTCAAACTGGAGATTTGCCTTAATAAGGCTTTGTTTAACATCTTTCTCTTTCACTTTTGTACTTGTCTGTTCTATTGTCATTAGGGAAATGTCAGATTAAAGAAAAACCTAAACCAAAACAAAATAAATGTATCAGTCTTAAAAAGTGTGAAATTACTCCATCTAAAAATTCTGTAAAAGAATTTCAAAGGAAATCATGGCAGATTATTTAGATTTTAGCAACTTAACAATTTCATATTTAACAATCAAACTGGATAAAGCTTCTAAGAAACTAGAAAAAGGACCCATGACTTGATATTAGTACAGCTTTAGATTCTACACCTAAAAGTACATTTTAAAAAGATATTTTTTCCACCTTGGAAAAGGTGTCATGGCACAGCACGTTATTAAGCAGCCTTTCAGATCCTAATACTGCTAATTTGTTACAGATGTTACTTTTGAAATGTGCAATTTCAGAGATGATTTTTTATTATTATTATTACTATTTTCAAAAATGTGCAGCTATTGTTCCTGCGAATTTTTCATTACTTTTTTTCTGTTTTACTCTGTGTAGGGTATACTGTTTTACCTGTTTCTTAAAGGTGAGCTCTGAAAGATGTTCCACATTCAGGAGATGCTGGTCACAACCTGCTGCAATCCAGGAGAGCTCAAAGGTTTTCACTTAAGACCACCATTTATAGAGCCACAAGACAACTGGCTTTAGTCATCTGTCAGTTTCCATCCTGGCTGTAATCCAAGATGGTAGTTGCTGGAATTTTTCAAAAGTCTAGTAACAATAATACTGTTCCATTCTGGCTATGACTCAGTAAAGCAATGTTCCAAGGCTATCAGGGGATGACTGATTCTGTCTCATGCCCTTCCTTGGTTAGGCAACAGAAGTTCCTTGCACAGACAGTTTCTGATAATCTCGAGGGGAAGAGCATCACCTGGAAGTCATTTATCAAGGACAAGGCTAACAAGAATTTCACTATAGAGCAGTCTGTTTTGGGGGAGGTGTGGATGCACCACCACAGTGCTTTAAAATACTTTTTCTTTTTTTGACAGGATACCAACATAATTATATTTCACTGGGAAATTATAATCAGAATCGACACAACTCAAATGCCCTCCGTCGAAAAATAGACGTTTACTCTTTTCACTTCTGAAATTAATCTCCCTCAGTGTTAGACCCATAATGGCACGTGCCCTTAATCACTGACACAGAACCCCTCCACACACTTATCACTTGCAAGTGTTAAATGAGAGCAGGATGAGAAAAGATTTCCTTAAAAGGATGGCATAGCCATCATGTCTCCTGGATATGAGCATATCAGTTCTGCAAGGACAAAGCTGTGATCTAATAATGACATTAGAAGGAATCATGGAAGAAAACTCATTTATAAAATATTGCTCAAAATTAGTAACCCAAAAGGGAGGCTGCAGGACACAGATCTTTGGCTTTCTCACTTCATTTCTAACAGTCACACAATAAGCATAGGAGAAATTCGTGCACCTGTGAATTACCAGTGTAGGTATTTGCTCTTACACAGGTCCCAAAAACTATGGCATAAAGAACAAGGACAGAATCTGAACCAGGAGCTCAATGCAGTTGACTCCAATTGTTCTACAGGAGTGAGATACAAAATGATCTTTAACTGACCCCTCAACAGAATACAAATCATTTAAAATGTATATTTAGGTGGAGGGGATGGGGGCTTTGTTTATTTATTTGTATGTTTGTTTTTGGATCAAATTCTGCCCTAGTTACTGCTCTAGCACTTAGAGCACACCTGTTGCAAGTAGTTTGGAACAAACGTAAAGACATTATTTTTAATTTACACACATATATTCACAGCTAATTGGAAGTGGTCGCTCACTACTTCTCCAGCACAGTAGCAAGTTTTACAACCACACCAGGAAAACCATTCTCCAACATTACTGGGTGTCCAAGCTACATCCTTAATTTCCTTTTGGACATTTTTCCAATCCTTAGTGTTTCCACTCTAAGTGTTTCCACTCCTTAGTGTTTTGCTCTTCATTCTAACACAAGAGCTCAGTTATCTCATGGAACTGGTCCTGGAATATAGAATCATTTGTTTTCAAATGGCCTTCTGCTGTTCAGTGATCTGTGTGAAACTAACCAGTGACTGAAATTCAATTCCTGCAGCAAAATTGCTTCACAAAAAGTGCAACTATCATCAATTTTATCAGAGGAATTAGGCAAACCCTTAGAGACAGGGTTAACAATGAGATATCTTTCTGTCAAGCACCTTGCAATATTATTTCCTCTTTGTGTTACTCTGTAAATACACGGAGCACTAAAGCCACGAATGTTGCCAACTTGTCCAACTACAAAAGCATTACAATAGCTTTCTAATTATTATATATCTGATATTAATTATCAGGTAACCCCTAATCAACATTTCCATGCAAGGAACTGAGAGAGAACACAGAATGCCGCAGAGCTCACTTCTGTGTTTTTGTTACTAGAATTACTTTTAGTAGAGTTACAATTTCTTGGGACACCAGCTGTTCCAAAGACCTAACCCAGGACCGTCCTTCAGTGCCAGTTATGTCCTCAGGAGCAGTGCAACTGCTCCATCCCTTGTTGGCACTTCAACAGGCTGTTTCAACAGGCTGCTCCTCTGGCAGGAGGTTTGCAGCTTCCACAATGACCCTGGGCCCTGCTACTGGGGTGGCACAGTCAGAGGGGTTTTGTGATATCATTGTCCAAAGATCTTCTCCACACGTTTGGCTGCCTAACAACCTGCTTCTCTGGAAGAGTCTGAAGCCTTCTATAGCTCCGTGCCATATCCATCAGCTGCATGTGGATTCCGTGGATAGCTTAGATATTTAAAATATCATTCAAAAGAACAATTTTTAAGTAGATAGCCTCATATTATTCTCTTAGCCTCTGATCCTTGTCTCTATCAGAGGCTCTATTAGCCTCTGATTCTTCATTTTCATTTCAAGATTTTGGAAAAGTGTTTTCTATTTGGTGCTTCCTTTTCTTATACTTCTGCTTTTATGTTAAAATGAGATTTTTGCAGTGGGGTTCAACTTGTTTTTGTTCCTAAAAATGAAACAAAAGCTCTTGAAGGTCTGGATAAGAAGGTATGGATACTGTCCTGGTATTATAATGTCAATATTCCAGCAATAGTCCTTGCCTTTACATTTTTCTTTACACTTAGTTTTTAATTGGTCCACACAACTCCCGAAGGCTTGTATAACCTAATCTAAAAATGTATTAACAGTTCAAAGTATATTTGCTTTCAGCGATGAAGTATGCATCTTGAAGACAGTGTATCTTATATAGGCTTAAAGACTTGTAGATTTTTGTTGATAGGTTGCAGAGCATAAAATATGCAATGAAGAATTACTGCAACATGACTTTTGAACTATTCTGTCAAAACACTTTATCACTCAGCTACTGGGACTAGCTTTGCTGCAGTGAATTAGTGCCTCTTTCCTCTCTTCTCCATCTTAAAGTCTTTTGATGTGAAAGGGTGAATGTTGCCACTCTAGTTATCACCAAAGAAAGGATAGAGAGCCTAATATACAGTGTGAGACACATCAGGTTGACAAGTGCTATTTCAGCATCATTAAAAGGAAGTAATTTTCAGTTGTTGAAGTGCAGGATAGAACAATTCAGTAACTGGATAGCACAAGATAGCCTGAGAGCACATGCATTTGACTTGTGTTCTTGTCAATTTCTGACCTCAGTAGTTGTGTTTGATAGACACAAAGTCATCCAGATATCATTCATTACCTATCTATCTAGCATGAGCTGGGGGGAGAGGGGGTGTTATTTTTTTTTTCATGATTGACAGGCAGACATTATTTTTCGTGCTTCTGTGAATCTAAATGAAAGCCAGATATGGGAAGTTACATTGTCCATGGCCTATTTATTTTAAATTATTTTCCCAGTTATGCTACTGCAAACTAAATAGTGTTACACTGTTGAATATAGAGTATTTTGGGTTTCGTAGCACAGTCACAAAAAAGTACACAAGTTAACAAGGGTTGGAAAAATACAGCAGGAGTGTTACAAGGCCTTCTGAGAAATATATCTACATTCTGTGATTCCAATTTTTAGGAACTTTGAAGAACCCAGGAAGAATGTAATAACTTTTCTCTGTGCAGAAGTCTTGGAGATCCAAATCTATAATAACTTTCTTTGTGAAATTCTCATTGAAGTCAATGTAGTTTTGAACCTTTATCAAAAGCAAGATTAAGCTTCATTGCCTCTCAATGTTTTCTGTTCTATAATAATTTTTTTTTATTTATTTAACAAGAGTAATGAAAATACTGAATTTAGACATTATAAGGACAAGTTAAAATGCTTGGTTCCTGCAGAGGTTTGGTAAATGCAAATGTCATTACATCTGAATATCAGGATCATTACTTAAACGTCTAGAAATAGTCAGAAGAGTTTTTCAGAACACTTCCTACAAACTGAAGCATTATTACTACAGTGAGATGAGACCTTTAGGGAGCACACCTTGACACCACTTGGTAACAAGGACTCATGTCCTAGGATTTATACCTGTCAGGGAAGAAAAACACTCCCAATGTCAGCAAAGCAGATATTTCAAACACAGTTTTTTCCATTTACAAGGAATGTGATAAAAAATGATGGGAATGCTATTTAACCCCTGTATCATTGTTTTCTTATTTGTCTTTCATAGAAGGCGGTGTTCTAAAAATCTTCTGCCTCCAATTCTGTTACACTCTATTATGTGACATCAACAGGACATGTGCTGATGATAACTTGTACAGTAACTTAGAAAGGCCACATATTGAGACTTTTTGTGGAAAGTCTATAACTAAAATGCTCCATTAATTGATTAACATTGCTTCCTATCATCCTATAAATTGATTAGGCTACAGTATTTGCTCCTTACTTACTGTGGTGCACTAAGCAACTTCTATTTAGGAGTAGTTATCCTTTTTTCTCCCTTTTCTGGGAGGAGGAATTTTTTTACTGATTTTTTAAAGCTTCATAGGAAGGCTGAGTGTACATCTGTAAAACAAAAAGGACACGCATGGACCTTAGGAGTGATACATAATTGTCCACACTCTTGATTGCTAGCACAGGCCATGCCATACTTTTAGCCCATGCAGACTCGCATATTCTAGATTAAGACAGGGGCAGGTTTGGGGTTATGTGCTGGATCTAATCCTAAAAAACATTTAAATTCCCTCCTTTATTTGGGGATGGAAAGAAGATGTGTGCAAGATGTATGGGAGTTGAATGGATATGGGCTTACCATGTCATTTGGCCCCATAATCAAAGATCATTTCCTAGATAATTTAACTAGAATAAATTTAAATTTTGAGTACCACATTATACATTATAAAATATCATTCGTATTCATCTTAAAAGCAAAGAGAGTTGTGACATAATCTATGATAAATTTCTATTCAAAATCAGTTATAATGAAAGACAGTAAGGAGAAAGATCTAATCTGCACCAGTGTTATTATTCCTGAAAATAAGCTATTAAATCATTTTGTCTCTTTGTTCTCTTAGGAGTCTGTTTGCAAACAGATGCTGATTTCTATGAATGTATTCACAACACATTTACTGAAGAGCTGAAATGCACAATACACTTAATGCACACAATATATTTACTGATCAGGTGAAACAAAGTACAATTTATGTCATGATTAGCATGGCATATATTAGCACATATGACTGCTGATTTGTATTAAAGATAGTCAAGTACACACTACAATGAAAAGAATATCTGAATTACAGATTAATGTCTTTGTAGCAATGGTTTATGACCTTTCTACTTTAACAAAATGCTGATAACAAATGCAAATGCACTGATGTGTGTTATGGGGTGTTCTATGAAAGCCATGTCCTTCTGCCCTCTAGTTAAACCTGTGATCCTGTTTCCAGTTTGTAATGATGGATTTGACGTATCACTCCTTCCAGAATCTAGGGAGGGATTTAAAATTTTATTGTAAAAGAAATAAAAGAATTTTCTGAATGTGATATTTTCTTTTGAGATCATTTCTTTATGCTCTAATTTTCATTAACTCAAAGCTAAAAAGTGCTGGATTGAACTCAAAAAAGGGAATTGAACATGAAAGAATAACAATTTCTCATTTTTACTTCATAGAAGTGATATTTGATGCCTCATTCTCTAAGGAGCTATGCTTATACATCTTCAGTTAAAATGTTGCTGACCATTTTAAAAATATTTTCTAAGTCAGCTTTCTTAATTTCAATCCACTAATTGGCATGAATCTGTAGAAAGATATGGCCTTTTTCACAGCACAGATAGCCAAAGCACATTCTTAGGAAATCTATTATGCTGTATTTTCTCCTAATGAAAACATTGCAAAAAATGGGATAAAACCTGATATATTTTGGGCTATTTACTATCAAATTCTGTATGATTTGATACCAAGACTGTATTTTTCACAAAATTTTATGGGTATATTTAGAAAGCAGAGTAAAAGTAAATGCCTATTACTAATATAATAGTAGAGGAATGCTATTCCTGTTCTAAACAGAATGCTCTTCACAAACCATTGCTTGCCTAGCAAATAAAATTACCCCTCTATTACTTTCTCAATATTTCAAATCATTTTCTAGGATGGTTTTACTAAGTAGGAAAGTTTACAGCAAGGAATACCTCCAGACATTATATATAGGAGGAGAATCACTGTTTTCAGGGCCTGCATTTCCGCAACTCATTTGCATTTAAGCTGATGAGCAAGTTCAGCAGGGATTTAGGACCAAGGGGATTAACTATGACTGGTAATATGCATCTTCTTGCTTAACTTTTTGTTTACTTTTCTACAAGGTTTTTTAAGAAGCCTGAGTCTGCACTAATCCTTCAGTATCTACTTTGGACAATCCTTGACAGGGAAAGGATAAATATGAACATAATAATTGGTGTCACTGTCACCCTCCCATGAATGACAATCTGTTGCTTCTCTTCCACACTGCAGGGAAAATTGGTGAAAAACTTGAGTCCATACTAAGGAAGTTAAATTTTTTATAACCTGCATCTGTTTTTCTGGTTTAGACACCAAATTATTCTGGCTATTTTCCTAGTTTGATAAGATTTGTAAATTAAGGCATTTTTAATAAGACTGCAAGAAATTTGAGGATTGGAGATTTTGACTGAAAAAGCTAAAAAAAAAAATAATTTAGCAAGTCTTTCCAAAATATGAGTTATTATACTATCTGTATCCAGGAAGAAATTTCTATCTTCCTTACATATACTATTTATTTTCAAAGCAAATTCTTCACTTTGTTTTCCTACATTTTTTCATGTGTAAAAAAGCATACAGAAAAGGAAAACACATTTTTTTATTGAATATAAAAAATTATATAATA
>WBNO01022985.1:0-26554 GCA_013400575.1 Peucedramus taeniatus
TCTATATCTATGTCTATATCTATCTTCATTTCTTCTGTATCTCCCCCTCTCACTGTCTTTAGCCTCCTTCTTTACTCCAATCTCTCTTTTCCTGTTCTATACTGCTTTCCCACTAACCTTTTAAACTGAATGACTTATAGATAATACCAAGTTCTCCTGGAGTCCTTCTGTGCTCAGTTGAACTGTTTGTATATATGCCAGATCAGTTATCTTTTAACTTCTGCACACCAGAAATCAAAAATACAATTTTTTTTTTCACTAGCATATCATACAGGTTGCTAACACATGAATATGCATTCTCAATCAATTCTGACCACTCCTTGCCTTCTGAAAAATAGGGTCAACACTTGCAGTTATGTTCATATTGTATTTCCAGCTGTTTTGACATTCCTTCAAGTTCAAACTTACATATTCTACTGGTCCCATGAAAAGGACCCTTCAGAAAATCCTGTACCTAAGAATTTGTCCAAGAGTATTTATATGCATGAGATTAACTAGGTTTTGATGCATATACCAAGATTTTAAAATGTTGATATTAACCACAGTTGAGGTCAAATCTACACTCTTTTGATTATTAAAAATGATTGCATTTTTGTTTCACTAGTTCAGTCAGCTCCAATAACAGTCACATTTTACTCTTAGAGCTTGGAATATGACAGACATAGGAAAAAATCAGCATTTAGAAGTAGAGAAATCAAAATCTGTGGTGGAAGAAAACGTCTCTTGCCTTCTGCAGGACATTGTAAGCAATGGAGAGGAAACAAAACAAGACATGATGTGGTACCTGACTACAATTTTAATGAGTTCCACTAAGGGATCTTTTAGGTTTTTTGACTAATACAATGCTTTATAAAAATACATCTAATTGAAGGACACTTTTCTAGCCATCTTTCTTTTAGCAACCATGACACATAAGGGGTAAGTGAGGAAATAGTTCTCTCTAGCAAATACTCTCAAAGATTAATTGCAAACAATTCAACTTTATAATATAATTATTTTTTAATTTAGAGTGGTTTACAAATAGATCATAATTTACTTTTAATATATTATTCCATTTTTACTATGCAGTTTGGAAAAATAACTTTTCAGCTGTGGACGCCATATAAATTTGGAGTTTTTTACTTGTAGTGGACAGCTAGCTAACTTCATCATATTGCACTATATCTGCTTTCAATGGAAAAAAATTATAGTGCAGCAGAGCAAGTATCAGCTATTGAATATCATTGGTGAATAATTTATACAGACTTTTGGAAACATTTTCACCTACGTCTATCACTGTTTAGCTCACAAAACTAAGCATTATGTTCCTGTGGATAATGCAAATTGAACCTAATCTTTTGTTTTACTAACAGCAAAATTCAAGGGCCTTTGTTAATGAAAAGAAACGTACTTTAGCTCAAATACTCATAGAATTCTGTGTAACAATTTTCTTCTAAAACTACCTCTGTCTCCAACCAAGGTTTCAAGGCTAAATGTCCTATTTTGACATTTCTAATACAAAAATATATACACTTTTTTTGGTAATTGTTATGTTTGAATGCATATTTCTATATATGTTACATGGCCACTAAGATACTGAATAGCTGTAGCTTTATTTTAGGATACAAGGTGGTGCTGTTTCTTTTTAAAACTGAAAATAATGCGTTGATGTGATGCTGCAGAAAGAGTAGTAGGGACACAGTAGGGACACAGTAGGGACACAGTCAAGTATAGCTTTTTTAAGAAGCCAACTTCTCTATCTCCAGTTTATTTAATTGTTATCCATTTAACTAAGACATACATGCATACGTGTGTTCATATGCATACATTTCAATAAGCAGGTTTAAAGCAATAACAGACTTTAACTTTGTACTTAATGCTGAATTTGAATATTTTCATGCAGAGTCAGTGTATTACATTAAAAGTAACTTACATTTTATCGTGGAACTAAGGTACTGACAATCTAAAGAGTGATTCTTTTCTCTACACTGTACATGAGTGAAGGGTATTGGAACATTTGAAACCCTAATTTTGCATAAATATTAAATTTATCTGACCTATTTACTTATGTTTTTTGCCTTTATGTCAATTAAGTCCCTGTAAAACAATGTCAGAGCTTATATTATTTAAATTAAAGCCTAGAAATGTGATGTTACTTTTCCCCAGTATTTCTGCCAACATAAATGTTATACCATAAATTACAAGGCTCATTTACTGAGCTGTATGATGACTAATGTTGTCGTATTTTAGATCTTTTTTATTTTTACAATGTTCACTAGGCTGCCAGATGTTGATAAACTTTTTGAGAAGTAGAATATATTTGTTATCTATCAGAGTCAGGCCCTCACACAAGGTACATTTGGCCCTTTATGGCCCTTCTGAAAACTCATATTCTGTGAAAGAATTCAAGGAACCTTAGACCATGGGTTAATGAAATATCAGACTAAAACAACAAAAAGAAACTATTAAAAATTTTTAAAATATACCAATGTGATCATACTGCTTCCATGATCATAAATTTTTCAAAATGTCCATCATGTTAAGATTCATGATCCTGAGAAGAGCTTGTGTTAAAGTTATACTGTACATATGTACAGTTCCACTGAAACTGATGTGATTACTTATATAAGAGACATTCATGGCTGATTCTTTGCTGAACTGCAGACCTTAACTTCTATAGATAGTGATAAAATACATTGCTCATCTTGACAACAGATTCTTCTTATATAATCAGGCCAAAAATAAGTATTTTCAGACACCTCCACAACATGCCCAAGTTCTTACATCCTGAGTATCCTAGACAGCATCTTCTGCGACTAAAATACTTTGTATTAAGCAGACTGTTAAAATATACTATTAACATCAATGGGCTTGTTTTTTGTTTTTTGTTTTTTTTTTTTTTTTTTTTTTTTTTTTTTTTTTTTTTTTGTTTTTGTTTGTTTTTTTTTTGTTGTTTTTGTTTTTGTTTTTGTTTTTGTTTTTTTTTTCCACTTGTGGCTTCTGCTGAACTGTAGCCCTGGTATTTAAAACCAAAATTTTATTGGTCTGTCCCTGCAGTTACATAAAGTTATTTGGAACACAGCTGTACATAGCCACAGAGTTCTGATACTGAATTGCAGTTTATCTCTTTTGTTTTGTATGGTTAGATCTTTAGCATCTCTCTCCAGCACCTACTTTTAACCTGTAATGTGTATATACCCATGCACAAAATATATAAATCCTTTTGTAAAATACTCTTAGTGAATCCTAAGCCTATATTTAGGTTATTTACCTAAATAGGTAATGAAATCACTTCCACAATCATGAATAAACACAAAGGAATACTCAGATTTCAAGACCTGTAGCTGTTTATCTTAAACTGTTCAATGAATTATTATTTAAATCATTAAGCCTGATAAAAAAACCTGTGTGGTTATGCCTAAATAGAGTGAAAGTGATTCTCATATTACAGAATAATAATGAGGGGAACAGATCTTTAAGACACACTCAGAATACGGTCTAATAAAAACTTGCAGAGAGATAAAAATTCTTCTAACTTCTGATGCCGTGACTGATCCTTACCAATACTTTTGATAAAAATCATTGGGCTTGAGCAAGTTTTTAACTTTGCTGTCAATCAGGGTTAAAAAAATAAAAAGAGAAAACAGAATAGCAGCATACCTGCTATTCTAGATAATTCTCTGTAAAGGATCTCTCTATCTGAAGCTAATGACAGCCTCTAAGACAGGAACTGCTCCTTTGGGGTTCTGCTGTCCACTACTGTACATTTGTCTCTCAGTTCCGCTACAAATTCACAAAAGCTTTTGTAACCCCCTACTAATTTGAGAACATTAAAGTAAACATGATAGAATTTCTCTTTTGTGACATATCTCTCTTTTCTAATACTTTCTTTTAAGCTGACTTTTTCTTTCCTTTTTATCAGGTTATCTAAATGGGAATATCAATTTAAAGAGCAGTGTAGAATGTCTAAAATTATGATAAAAGGTATAATTTTCTAGCAAGTAAAGGTCAATAAAGCTAAGTCATAAAGCTAGATGACTAAAGTAAGGCTAATTTAACTGGGTCTAGTAAATCTCTACTCAATAAAAGGTGTAGAAATCTAAGAGGAAAAGAAGAAATAATTGAATGAGAAATATGTACTACAATATTATCATATCTTACATAAAAATGTAGCAGTAGGAATAACACTAGTTTTGGGAAAAATTACCTTACTGGCATGGATAAAGTTGTCTATAGATAATGATGACGACTAGACAAAAACGTGATTCTGACAGCTTCTGAGTCCTAAAGGAAGAGTTTGAGGTAATGGAAAAGGTTTTGTCTTTATCAGGATGGAAGCACAATTGAAATCTCCACTGAGCATTGTACACACTTAGAGTGCAGAGGGGAAGGAATAGATGTGCAAACAGCAGAAATTATTTAGAGCATGGGTATATATTTTAAGGTAAAATACACAGATTTTAAATACATATGGAGTCACATACTAGCACATTAGCTATGAAACATTGCTCCTTTCCCCACATGAACTAATGATTGATAGACAAAGGGGAAATTTGAGCTTTTGGGCTATACACTAGAATGCATAATGCACTGCACTTTCCAATTATGCTTATCACCTAGTGGAAGGTCACCAGCAAGCATAAAATAGAAATGTTCTGATTGAGCATGCTGTTCAGGATTTCCCATTTGTGGTTTGTTTTTTTACCCTACCTGCAATTTCCCATTATGCATGGTAGTTTTCACACTGTATTCATAAGATGCAGGTTTATTTTTGTTATTTTACTGATTATTTATGATTATTCCTCATATCAGAAGGTAGGTCTTACCCAAATATCAGTGAAGACAATGGACCTAAGTTTGCAGCCTTGTTGAATTTTATGATGATTATAGTAATCATTAGAAAGCCTTATACATTAAAAGCGACTTTCATTCAAATATGAGAGTGATGTGAGGGATTGTTATATTTTTTTAACAGTTAGGGAAAGGTTAGCAAATTTTGTTTTGCTTTATGACAATTTCCTTCATAAATTAATTTCAAAAACTTTAATTGTTCAATCCCTAAGAATTAACTTGAAGTCTTTGGGATATATGCTGGCCACCCAGGGGAAGAAACAATTGGCAGTTGAATAAGTAAAAAAAAGTAGCAAATATGTCCTCTTGGTTGCCTAATTGTAGAGCAAGTATCAGAGGTCTTGCATCTAATTAGGTACTCAAAGACATCATCAACTTTTTTTATTTCACCTAACCTGGCTTGCAAGAAAGTAATATCACTATCAAATATCAAGCTTAAAGAACTCACTTTGAAGCTAAATAACCTATTATTTCCTAAAGTAAAAATGTTGGTCACAATGGTGACAGATGTGCTCATATAATTGTGCATTTTTTAAAGTATCCCAGCACTCTCAAAGGCTAGCTACTATAATATATGATTCTAGAATAATTGCTTTAAAAGACTCATATGTCAGCAGTGGGTGCAGATATACATTTTTTTATATACACAAAATTCTTCACATAAGACATCTTTCTCAGGTATATCATTGCATTCTATTTTATGCTGAAGTTTATATGAAGTCACACTTTTTTTTAGTCAAAAATGGAATTTGAAGAAGCTGCTATTTCTTTTCTAGCACTTGATCTCACGAAGAGTCAAACCCTTTACATTCATTCAGCAAAGCACTTAAACACATATTTCAGTTTAAATGGTAAAACACAATCAGCCAGGAGTACAAACATATTTAGAATCACCCAAGTACAACTCTGGACATTTAGTGCCTTGCAGCACCCAACCCTTATGCTCTACAAGTAGCAGACATGAATACATTGTTTAGCCTTTATGTGAGGAAGAAAAAAGATTCATGGGTCTGTTAGTGACTTTCAGTGTATATTGTCAACATCTGCAGCTGCACTATTTTTAAAGCTTGGCTTATTTTTGCAGCTGAGTGAAAGGTACTGCTTGGTTTACAATGCATAGCAAATCCAATTAAGAGAATAGAGCTGCTGGAATTCTTTTTGCATTGAGATCAAAACTAGCTTTGCTAAACCATGTAATTTTTTCCAGTAAGCATAGAACAGAGACATTTACATGCATTAAAAGGAGTTTTTCCATGCAATAAATGTTAGACATTAGCCATTATCTTCTTCTAGTGGTGTATTTGTCATTCATATGAAAGATTTGAATAATATTATAGTGAATGAATCTCAAGAGGAACATCAATTACAGGTACTGAGGGAAATATTGGAATTCTGAATAACATCTTTTTTTATTTATTGTCATTGTACACAGCATTTTTATGGTCTATGAATGTGTCTCTAAACATTTCCACTTATCCATACTCTGTAATGACCACAGTTGTATTTGGTTCTTTCGCAGTGAATTTGGTACTGCTATTTCCTCTCCCTTCAGTGAAAAGAAAAAAGAAAAAATGAGGGGTGTACCTTAAGGCATGGAAAAGGAAGCACAGGAAATGTGACAAATTTCTTGCATGCCTGAGAATTTTGACTTGGCATTTGGATGAGGTGACATGGAAAGGTAGGCAGAATGACAGACAACATATCTAAACCAGTTTGTACAATGTGACATCCCCTGTTTGTTCCAACTGTCTCCAAGCAACAACAGCAAAATCTCTTGAGTTAATGTACCAAAAAATAAACCAAAGCGGAACCTTTCCTTTTTGAAAAAACCCTAACCTTTGAAAGAGAAATGCAGAAGGCAAGAAAGGAAAGATAAAGAGATCTCCTTCTGTTAGTTTAATACATTTTGATTCTCTTAGGTATCACAGGGACAATCTTGATTTAGAAGTGTAGATGATAAGGAGCAGATGCTAAACAAGGTATGCTTTCCTCAGATGAACCAAGGTGAATTTTCTGCTATGAAATCCAGCATAAATGACAGAGATTAGATTAGTAATAATTCATGTTTCTTTAGGAATATTGCTGCTATGAAAGAGGAGAGGGAGACCACTGTGTGTTTTTAATGAGTTTCAGTTTACTTTTGAAACTTCTGAAAACTCCTTGAAGTGGATTGGAGATTAGGAGAGTGAAGACGATTTTGAAATACATAATTCTATAATTCTTTCCTTAAGTCTTCTTATCTACAAACAAACAAACAAACGAGTCAATTTTATTGTATGGATACACAGCACTTTAGATCTGTACACACTGCTGTATTTACAGATGTAGCCATTCACTTAGATGAAACCTATCAAAGTACTTTAGGAAAATATTACCATTGTTACCTTTCACAAAAGCAGAGATGACTACTTTAAGAAATATTCACAAATCCTTGCTTCTCTAGTAGTTTTATTATGATCCTTACATAATTTCAGTTAAATTAATAACTTAATACCATGTTGTACTAGCTAAGGGATAAGAAGCTCATTTGGACACATGAAGAAAGAACAGAGAAACAATGGCAGGAGGACTAAATAATCTGCCTCAGCTGATCCCAGGCCATCTGCAACAAAAGACCCTCCATCTCAATAAGACCGGAGGAGCAAAGGGACACAATGAAAGTCAACAACCCAAATCAAGGGTTCTGGAGGGACGTACACCTTGCCCAGGCCCCTCCTGGGACTGTCCCAGCAGAGTCATCGAATCTGCTGTTCTGGCGTGAGACCCATCATAATGATGGGGAGCAGGTCTCTGGACCACCTTCAGTCAAAGTGGGGGGTCCCTCTCTAGGAACGTGTAATACATTATTTGATGCATGGGAAAGGTATTTTTGGTATTGCACAGGGCTTATTTTAGCCTCCTGTAGGGGAGTGTTGGGGTTTGACACTGGCTAGAAACTAGGCACTCACAAAAAATTATTCACTCATTTTCCTATGCTAGAGTTGAGCAGAGGAGGGGGAAAGAAAATTGAAAAGGCTCATGGGGTGAGATAAGGATTAGGAGAAAACACTCTAGGGGCATAATATGCTCAGAAGTTAAAAGGTATAAAGAAAAATTTATTAACACAATTAAAGAGAAATGAGAATTAAAACAAACCTTTAGAACAGCTTTCCTGCCCCCTTCAGCCCTTCTTTCCTTCCCACTGACAGCATAGGGAGACAAAACATGGGATTTTTCGTCAGTTTGTCACTTTAAAAAATCTTTCTTCAGTTCACTTGGGGAGAGGAGCCTCTTCTGTTATATTGTGGGTTTTCCCCACAGGAGACAGTTCTCTGTGAACTTCTCCAACGTGGCTCAAATTTTTATCAGTAGCAGTCCTGCCTGACCTGTTACTATTGGAGTCCCTCCCACGGGCAAAGCAGTCATCTCACAGCTGCTTGCATTGCTGATTTTAGTTCATGGGGTGCAGTCTTTTAAAGATGAACTGTTCTACTCTAGAAGCAAGTGTCTTCTTTCTATATCTCTGAAAGCAGGGTTTTTTTTTTCTGTTCGAGTTTCTTACTAGATTACAACTTTTTAGCATCTGCACACTCCAGCATGAGCACTGTTTTTCATGGGCTGTGGGTGAACCCTGCATGCCCCCATGCACTTCATGAATTACAGAGAAACAGTTTGTTGTATTATAGGCTTCACCATGGCTTACAGAAGAATTTCAGCTTCAATGCCCGGAGCACCTCCTCCTCCCCCTTCCTCTTTTGCACTGACCTTAGTGTCATCACGTTGTTCTCCTCATGTGTCTTCACTTTTTTTTTTCCCTGACTTGGGAAAGAATTGGTGTCAGTAGGTTCATTTGTTCCCAAGTTCTATCACTTGAAAAGGTTTTGTAGAGTTCTGCAATGTTGAAAAAGTTGATCCAGTCTGTGCTCCACATCGTGGAACTGCTCAGCATGCCTCTCGCCGCTGGCCACGTGGTCCCTGCTGGCACCATGTGGGCCATGTTGCCTTTCTGTCTGCAGCATGGTTGGTTAAAAGCAGCTAAGCAGGTAAAACTCATTGTGAGCCATGCTGAGATGGCAGCAGCCGTGCGGTCTTGGCCAGGCTGCCCTGGCTGCGTGGCTGCTCCCGGAGCCAGGATGGCCCCTGGCTGATAAGATGAGGCCCCCCAGCTGAGAGGACCCTGGTGGCCACACCAGGAAACCTCCCAGCGGTGTCTCCACCCCCTCAGAGGAAGAAAGCGAGCTTGGGCACATTTATTCGTTCTTAAAAATGTCATCACAGAGGCGTTACTCACTTCTCCAATTGGGCCCGCCAATATGTCTGTCTGCTGAACATAGTCGAAGTTTAGAGGAGCTTCTCTCTCAGAAGCAGCCTCTGTGGCTTCCTCCGCCCCCACTGAAAGCCAAGTTGTGTTAAACTAACACAGGGAGGAACCAGGGGAAGGAAGGGTGGTATTTTGTTCTGTGTAGGAACAAGTGTGAGAAATAGGGGGATTGTCATGTGAATATATTATTGGTAAACAGATTTGTCTGTCCGCAACCTCCCCTCTGCCTGATCACCTCAGTTTGTCATCTCTCATTGTCTTCTTCACTAACTATTTTTCCATAAGGGGTTCTTCAGTCTGTGTGTATAAGGGGGTCTCTGCAGATGTTTGAGTGAATGTGGGAACGATAGCAAAGATCAAGCTGGACAAGCCAGTTAGTAGGTAAAGTGTCCTGAGAGCCAGGAGGGTGGAATGTGTGGGCCTCAAAGGGACACCATTGTGAGGGGAAGTATTTCTGTCTCCAGGGTCAAGAGCACAGGTAAGCTGGCTGTGGGATCAGAGCACATGTGTGTGTGAGTGAGGGGGTCTGTACCAGCCACTGGAGTGGGACTGAGGCCTGGGGGGCTTGTAAGCCAGAAGCCAGCAACAAGAAATACTGAGATCAAAAGAAAAACTACTGGGCAGAATGAAAGTCTGAGTCCAGCTGCTGGGTGCACCCACCTTTTACATACATAAACATTTTTGCATTATCAGAATTCCATCCTGCTCAGTCAAAATGGGGAGAATGAGAGCATTGGTGGCTCTTGGTGTTCATGTGAGTGCTCTGTGTGTTTGCTGTGGTCTGTGGCCAGACTTTTGTATATGAATATATACATATATATTGTGGGTAGCATAAACTACTTGTCAGGTATTCACACTCAGACTCATTCCTGGAGAGACTGGGTAACTGAATCAGACTAGAAGGAAGCCAGACCCTACAGACTGTCACAGGAGGTCTGGGAAATGCAGAAGGGATCCTCTAGGTTTCCAAACATGTCTTATTGTGTAATCTCTACATCACTTGAGATAGAATACCACCTGCAATTCAGAGAATTGAAATTTTTTTTTATCTTCTGTTACCAGGGTGCTTCTATTCATTTTAGATGCATGACTGCAAAGTCAATGTAAAGTTGGTTTGTCTCTTTATGTATGTTCAAAGGTATCCAGAAACGACTTTTTTGTCAAAGCTTAACAACATTAAAATTCTTCTTAGCTGGTTGAAAATGTTAGGATTTTATTGGTTTTTCAGTTTTTGCAAGAACAGAAAAAAACTAATAATGATGAAAAAGAAGCAAAATATAGATTTTCTTGCTATTTTGGCAACCTTTTTTCTTTAGGTTTTTTATTTAAGGTATGTTTTCAAATCAAATCCCTTTTTCATGCTACTTTTTAAAAATAAGTTCATTATGCCCAACACAAATTCTCAAGAAATAAGAAAACATAATCACCTGCATTTTGTAAACAGAGTCAAATCAATAAGGGTGTTCCAAAGCCTAAAATTACCTGTCTTGCTTCACAAATAAGTTCTGCTTTATTTTCAATAATTTATGACCTTTGCAGTGGGTTATTGTGTGCTTTACAGTAGTAAAGTTCAGCATAAAGGAGGCAGCACGTCTATGTCAGCTTAAAATTCTTCTGTCATATCTTTGAAGCTGCTGTATCTGTTTATTCTAGAGAGATGCTCATAACTGAATCTACCATACTCACCAAAGAACATTCATGATTGTACTGTGTGAACAGCAGACAGCTCAGCAGGCACTCATGAGGGAGTGACCATAAGAAAATTGAAGTGTTTGGTGCTGAATTCGATCTCATCTATCTCCTCCCTCAAGGTAGTATGAACTGCACCTATTCCTTTCCAGACAGACCTTTACCTTGTCTGTTTCTAAAGCCCACCAGTGGCAGTGATGGCCCTGCTTCATCTGTTGTCCATGGGTCTGACTTTCTATTCCAAAACAATGTTGTGTTTCTCCAAGTTTCCATGAATATTTTGTGCTTCAGTTTTCCAGTTTTCATATCCACTATGGTAAAAGGAAAAAGCTTCTTCACCTGCAATGGCTTCTTCTGTACTTGAATAGTATAGTCCTTCCTCCTTTCTCTTGGACTAAACAACACACAACTTTTAAATAAATTGTGTATAATATTTTCCTTCTCCTGTATTAGTGCATCATGCCTGTGGAGGATCTTATACTTGTTCCAGAACCTTTTTCCCTATCTTGCTTGCAATACTGTCCTATTAATCAGTGTGAAAATCCATCAAATAGTCAAGATGCATATATAGCCATACACCTTTTTTCCTGGCCACAAGGGCTATTAGTTGTAGTAAGAAATGTACTTTGCTTAACATGGTTTGGTCTGACATATATATATTAGCCATTTACAAACTGGCTATTTTGTTATTGGTTTTAGAGTTCTTTTAAAGCTATAAACTACAACCTTTGAAATATTCTTCTTTGATGTGCTGAACATTTTTCTTTTTTTCTGGCATTTTGACCCATTTGCCATTCTCCACAAATTCTCAAGTATAAGTGATGTCATTTCAGAGATTATTTAAGCTATCTCCATATTAGCCTAATGCGAAAATCATGAGACCTAAACAATCTGAAAAAACTAAATGTGGTGTTTTAATTTTAATTTTCTCTTTGAAGAACTCAGCATTTGTTATTTGTACTAATTGAGTTATTTTCCCTTGGGAAAATGTGTGCTAAATTACATTTAGCCCACTTGTCCCCTCTTGTGGATCAGTGACCGGTTACTGCTTCATTTTTTTTTCTTCTCATATTACTGTGGGCTTGATTCTTGACACTTTGGATATATCTTTTTATCTGGGTCCCATTTCATATCTGTCAAATGAAATTCCAGCTGGTTCCAAGGAGATTAGTTGGTTTTATTTTTCATTCACTCTTTGCATGTTTTCCCCTTGCTTTTGAATCAGTGAAAAGTACCATATTTGTCCAAGTTGGTCTCTTGCCTCATCTCTTATCTGTTGTAGTTGACATGAATGTCCTAGAAGTAATTTGTTTTGGAAAATACCAAAAAATACCATTATGTTTTTTCTTTTTCTCTCTTTGACTTCCTTCATGTGCAGTGTCTCTCATGAATTAGATTAATTAATCGAGAACAATTTTCCTAAGATTTTCTTCAAGAATCATAGCAGGTTATGAAGACCACTGCCTAACTATCAGCTCTTAAACAACCTATCCCTACTGGTGGGGAATAAACCTACACAAATTTCCCCCCTATCTGTTCTATTTCTTTCTATAGCCTCTCTGTCAGTTTTTGTAGTATTGGACGCTAGCCTTAATTGACCTAGGGTATATTTTCAAATTCTAAATCTACATATCTTAAAATAAACAGTGCTTTGAAATGTTCAGTTGCATTGAAATGTGATTGTTCGTAAAATTAAACTGCTAGAATGGATCATGTCAAATCTATTCTAAATTGTTACTGAAAAATCAGAGTATTCTAGGAGTCATTCCCATTAAGCAGTTTCATGCAGTCATGCATGTTTCAACAGTCTCCTGATCTGGAGAAAAAGAGAGTTACTCACAGAGTCATGACAGTTTTGTGCCAGCTGGTCTTAGTAAATTAATCCCTTTACTACTATTAAATGCATTCACTGAATCACCACGCTGAATGATACCTATATTTGGAATTGTACTTGATTAGTTCTCAGAAACTCCTTACTTGGTCATTCTTGCCATTCCTTTCATGAATACTGAAAATCCCTTCTTTTCATAATGTAGAAATATTAGATGCCTCAATGTCCAGGGATGGCTCAAATTGCAGCATGTGGCAAAACAACACTGATCCCATTGTTGTATGCTACTTCATTCCTTTACATAGATTTTGCACAGAAGCTTACGGAAATCTGTGCTTATTGCACCAGATGAGCTCGTAATTTACAATCCAAATGTTTTATCTTTTGTATAATCACAATACTTCACAATAAAATTTCTATTACAGATTATCTCTTACTTTTACTGTTTTATTGCTAAAATGTTGACCTATTATTGTTCTCTAGACAATAACTTTGTCTCTTTACCATGGTATATAATTTAATCATACATCAGAAAACAGCATCAATGAGAAATTCTTCCTCACTTCCAGTAAGGAAATAAAATAAGAAAGCAATTTTAGGGCCAAATATTGATCTGCCCCAGGGTTCTTGAGTGCAGTTTTCTTTATAGACTCTACTTCCTGAGAGAAAAAAGTAAAGCTTTGGAGTAACTTTGTAATATATATGGTATAATGCATTTCCACGGTATTAAACATGTTTTTGGTATTTGTTCAAGCCACTTCTGCTGACTGGACTATTCAAGTACTGATTATTTTTTGTGTAGAACAACAGAAGAATACAAAATACTCTCATAGACCTGCTAAGCCAAAAGACCTGATTCAGCAGAGTATGTAAGTCAAAAATAGTAACAGGACTTGTATGATTAAGGAACACTATGTTCTCTAGCCAACATGTGTGATAAAATGAGATAATTACTAATGTATCTAGTAGTTTTGGATCTCCAGACAAAATGGCTGAAGCATATTTATAGCTGTTGCAGCTGGGGGAAGCTCTCATCATGGCACCTGAGGGAAATTCAGACTCAGATCTTCAGAAATATAGTGAGATACTAGGGTCTTTCCACTATTATTCTACAGAAGCATTTGGTAACTAGAGTAATGAATGTTTACATTAAACATTTTTAAAAATACCTTATTGATAAAGGATCCAAGTATTTACAAATTATAATTATCAGCAGCCCTTTTCCTCTCTGGCTATAAATTAGTCAAATGTGATTGAGAGTTTGAACCAGGGGAATTATTTCAACTATACTTGTTGGTACTTGTGGCAAATTACATTACTCTAGCTGAATACTAGGGTTGCCTTTCAAACATGAGAGTTGTTTCAGGTTTCTGTAAAGTGTTATCAAATTTTCATGGAATCAAAGAAGCATGAAGGTTGGAAGACACCTTCAAGATCATCTAGTCCACCCTTCAACCCAACATGACCATAATCACCCCTAAATCATATCACCAAGTGCTACATGCAGATGCCTTTTGAACAGTTCCAGAGATGGTAATCCCACCACCACCCTGTGAAATGTATTCCAATGTCTAGCCACTCTTTCAGTGAAGAAAACTTCTCTAATACCTAATCTGAACCTCCCCTGGTGCAATTTAAGGCCATTTCATCTTACCCTTTCACTTGAGAAATGACAGAAGACACCACTCCCCACTTGGCTACACTCTCATTACAGGTACATGTAAAGAGCGATAATGTCTCCCCTGAGCTTCCTCTTTTCCAGGCTAAGCAACCCCAGCTCCGTCAACCACTCCTCATATGACTTATTGTCCCAGACCCTTCACCAGCTCCAGTGCTCTTCTTTGGACTCCCTGCAGCATCTCTGTCCTTCTTGTAGTGAAGACAGAGGACTTGAGGTATGACCAGGGGAAGAATCACTTCCCTTTTCTTGATACATGCCATTTGCCTTCCATAATAATAGAATGGACAATTATTATTATCTAATAATAGAATGAAGCAATTATGTTTGCCGAAAAAATGCAAAAAGTGTTGAATCAGGATAGTTTCTTAATTCTGATAGGATTTAAAAAAAGAGTGCTGAGACCTAAATGTCTCCTCAATAACATGCATTTGTTAAACTCAGAAAATATCTGAATCTTGAACACAGTGTTACTGGATGCCCTTGATAGAAGAAGGTGTAATGAGACAGTAAAATCTGGTGCTGATATAAAGGTGTTTCAACACGGGGGATGATCAAAATGTTATACAGGAAAAGTTGACTACTTTCAAGCTTTAACAAAGAGAAATTGGAAGTAATATAATAATAAAAGCAAGTTCAAGGTCACCTGCTCAGGAGTTAATAGGAAAATCCACAATAAACTTGTGCAGAGTAGATGAAAATGACAGAGGAAGAAAAAGATCTGTCCCTTTTGATTAGTCAAAGAACATCTCTGAGATTCAATATGATGAAAACTGAAGTTTAATAATTATGCATGTCGTATGGCCACCGAGAAAGTAATGGTTATCCCTGAGCATAGTGTTTCAGGCATTACTAAAAGATAGAGAGAAACAGAGTGTATGTGCTTGCCATGAGTAAATTTAGGCTAGAAGAAAGAAGAAATTCTTGTGTTATAAAGCAGCCAGGATCATCATTGAAGTGATTTTTACCATTAATGGTGGTAAAAAATTAATGGTGTTTCTAGATGGAATTAAAACATCTAATGGCAAAAAGATGAAACAATAAGATGATGCAAGAGGTCATTTCCAGTCCTATGTTGTGTCAGTGCTGTTGCTTCCAGAGAATAAATTTATTTGAGATAAAAATAAAAACACATTATAAAGTTCCTCTTGTTGTTGTGGTTGCTGTATCATAATTTTGATTTTTCAATTAGTCTACCCAAAGTGTCTTCAAAGATTGTTAGATGCAGCCATTACACAAATTACTACACTTCATGCCCCTGATGTCCTTCACAAAGGAAAATATCTGATTTTTTCTCAGTTGTGAATCTACTTTAGTGTGTGTCCACAGCCTACAGTGTAACCAGGTGGCTGATGTGTTTACAGCAATGATGTTACCAGATGTCTTCTGCACCTGATTACAATGCCCTCCCTCCCTTTAAGGAGGAACCTTGCTTGCCTGTGGTCACTGAGATCTTTGTAGACTTCAAGGATTTTCTGTTATGTTGCTGGTGTATATCAAAATTGGATACCTTCATGCAGTGAAACCATGTCTGGCATATTTAACTTGTCACTGTGCTGTGCATAATCATTGGCCTGGATCCCCTTTAAGACTTTTTCCATGGTGTTTTATTGGCAGATACCTCTCAATATACTGTTTTCCAAGAATACTGTCCTTCTGTCACAGAGTGTCGAAGTAAATAAAAAGGGCTTTTTTTTTTTTTTTTTTTTTTTTTTTTTTTTTTTTTTTTTTTTTATGAAACCTAGTTTTCTGTGTTTTGAAATGCTTATAATGACCTAGGTTGTTTCTGACTGAAAGAATTGTTAAACTATTAGCACTGAAATTGGGAAGCTGGGTGATGGGAAATGATGATAAGGCTGAATAGTGATGTTTGGAAGCAAATTGAGAAATGGGAGAAAAAAATAGGATTAGAAGTAAGAAATAAAAGAATGAAAAGTTAAGGCACCAAAAGGGTTTTCCTTCTGTGCGTTGGTTTAATTTGTAGTATTTTGGAATTGTAAATTCTAGCCTGCCTCTGAAAGGGAAATGGGATATAAAAAAGCAATTTTTTAGTTTTTACTTTCCCTTTAATCATCATTATTTTGTTAATATTATAATTATTTCTAATCTAGACCAGTTTTACAGATTTTCCATTGAAAATATCAGGAATTTACAAAGACTGCTTTGAGACCTGAAATAAAAATTTGCTTTGCTTTATAAAAGTTCCACTCATTTTGAAATTTGAATGAATAGGGGAGATCTCTGCATACCCCAGAGAATGTGAAAGTACAGTAAAAGAAAGGAAGGGAAAGAAGAGGTCAAGGACATTTTCAGATTTTCATAAATCTAAGGACTATTCCTGTTTATAAAAATGTGGAGTTTCAGCAGAGTCATTTATGTATACACTCATTTAGCTGTGAGAGCAATGATTACTATGGGTGCATATTTAATCCTAAAGAATTACTGTTTCTGATCTTGTATGCAAAAACCTTTAAATGATGACTGTAATAATTTATTTTTGAATATTAACATTTACAATTCCATGCACTTACTGATTTTTAAGCTTATTTTTACTATGCAGAGTGTTTGGCACATTTATAAATTCCACAATGTTTTTTCCTGATGATTTGAGAAATGTAGTTCACTTTTTTATCATGCATCAAAGTCCTAAAGAAATATCTCTGGCTATTTAAAAACTGAGTTCTGGCACTGAAACATCCAGGCAGTGGAGCTTCTGAGAAAGCATCTTTAAGAAAGGGTAGTGAATAATGAGAAGGCAGAGGAGGAGAGGGAAAAAGTGAGAAACAGAACTATGAGCACCAAAGTGAGGGAAGCAAGGTAGAAGATATTCCAGGCACCAGAGCAGAGTTTTCCCTGCAGCCTATAGGGAAGACCACATTAAAGCAGATAACCATAGTGCAGCCTGGGGAGGACCATGCTGGAGCTGGCACATTCCCAGGAGGAAGTACATCCCACAGAAAGTACATTTGGGAACAGAGGAAAAGTGTAAGGGGAAGGAGAGGCTGAGGAGTTGCTATGGGCTGAATCACTGCCATCCCTCTGCACTGCTCAGAGGTTGAGTGTGACTCAAGGCAAGAATGAAGGAATGAAGTTGGACTTGGGAGAGGGAAAAGAAAAATTTTGTTCCAATTTTTGATGTTACTTCTCTCCACTCAAATCTATTTTATTTGTCAATAAATTAACTTTCCTCAAACAAAGTCTGTCTTGCCTATGATAGTAATTGGTAAGTGATCTCTGTGTCATTACCTCCAGCCATAAGCACTCATGTTATTTTCTCCACCTTTTCCTATTGAGGAACAGGAATGAAAGAACGACAGGGCAGGCTTCTGGCTATTCTGGCCATTACCAAAGCTAACCTACAACATTGATTTTTTCCTTTTTACCCAAGAAAGCGTGCTTTTCCTGATTTTGTAAGCCTCAAAATCTTCTTTGATTGCCTTGTATTAAGAAAAGTCTGAGAAGCCATTTTATAGTCCTCCACATTTCTGGCCAGCTTCGTGCCCAGTTGAGCTTTGGCCACATACATTTTCTCCTACAGTGCCTATCAGCATCTCTGTATTCTTCCCATGTCACCTAATTTTGCTTCCACTGGGCACACAACTTCCTTTTTTGCCTTATTCCCAAGAAAAGATTCTTATTCAGCCA
Organism: Peucedramus taeniatus; assembly: GCA_013400575.1. Taxonomy (NCBI): domain Eukaryota; kingdom Metazoa; phylum Chordata; class Aves; order Passeriformes; family Fringillidae; genus Peucedramus; species Peucedramus taeniatus. Next base: position 17,974 of record WBNO01022985.1, read on the forward strand.
AGTTGGCTTTCTGCCATGCCTGTTTGACTTCTGACCTTTGGGAATTGACTGCTCCTGTGCCCTTAGGAGGTGATGCTTAAAAAGTGACCAGAACTAATGGACCCCAGCACCTGCAGAAACATTTTCCCTAGTGACCTTACTTACTAATTCCCTGAACAATATGAAGTCAGCTCTCCTCATTTCCAGAGTAGAGGTTTTGCTGGCACTTTTCCTGCTGTCAACAGAGATTTTAAACTCAAACACTTGGTCACTCTGGCCAAGGGAGCTGTCAGTTGACTTCTTTCACAAGATCCACTCTCTTGACAAGCAGTAGATGAAGGAGGGTGTCTTTCTGAGTTGGCTTCCTTAGGACCTGTTCCATAAAGTTGTCATCCAGGTTTTTTAGGAATCTTCTGTCCTGTGTTTTACGAGCTGTGTGATACTCCCAGTTTATTTCTGGAAAGCTGCTGTTCCTCATAAGGAAAAGGATAGTTGACTTGGAAGTGTCTCTTTAGTTCCTCAAAGAATAATTCTTCATCATCATCATCATCCTGGCTAGGAGGTCTGTGGTAGACGCCCACAATGGCATCCACATTATTTGTTTGCCCCTTAATTTTTATCCAGAGGTACTCAACTGTCAGCTGTGAGCTCCACATATTCTAAACCTTCTGTTACACACAATGCCACTCCTCTGCCTCTTCTGTCCTGCCTACCCCTCCTGAAGAGCCTGTAGCTGTCCAACAGGGCACTCCAGTCAGAGGAGTCATCCCACTGGGGATGACTCACTTTCACTGCAGAAAGGGACCTGGGGGTCCTGTTTGATGGGAAGTTGAACACGACTCAGCAGTGCCCTGGCAGCCAGGAGAGCCAACCCTGTCCTGGGGGGCATCAGGCTCAGCATCACCTGCCAGGCAAGGGAGGGGATTGTCCCTCTCTGCTCTGCACTGGGACAACCTCACCACCTCTCTGTGGTGACCTGTGACAGGACCCAAGGGAATGGCCTGAAATGGTGTCAGAGGAATTTTAAGTCGCATGTTAGAAAAATCTTCACCCACAGTGGCTGGGCACTGGAACAGGCTCCCCAGGGAAGTGGTCACAGCACCAGTCTGACAGAGTCCAAGAAGTGGTAGGACAATGCTCTCAGGCACATGGTGTGACTCTCAGGGATGGTCCTGTGCAGAGCCAGGAGCTGGACTCGATTCTTGTGGGTCACTTTCAACTCAGCATATTCTGTGATTCTATGATATGGAAATATTTCTCTGAAAACTTACCTCTGACTGTTTAAAAGACACTATTTATGTAGTCCTGACAGTGCTCTGCTCTTTGATGGTCCATCAATATTTCACTTAAGAATGTGTTTAAAAACCGCAGAAATAAATGTTAATTTTCCTGAATGTTTAGCTGAACCTGAATATAGTATTGCAAAAATGTGTCATACAGTACAGAAAATAAAATATTAAAAGCTTTTTTTTACTCCTGACAAATTTCTGCAGCATTGAATAGAAGTTGCAGGTTTTTGCATGCTCCAGTGTTTATTCCAGAGTGAATTGAACCAATGTTCTGAATACATAGTTACACAGGCTACTGCAATGGATTTCAGTGTGACATTTCATCACTGTATTTGATATACACAATCTAATTTTTATAGGTCTCTCTTAAGTTAACTCAATTTTACGACCATGAAAACTGCTACCTACATAACATTAAATTTGAAAAATAACTTGCATGAAATATGATCCTTATGCATGGCACTTACCACAGTAAATATAATCTTCTTTGTTACAGGCTGATTGTCACAGTGAAATGGAACTGGGATGTTTATAGGTAAGGATGGTACAAATATTAAGCACAAACTATTCTTATGTTCTTTTTATTTATTGCAAAGCACAAAACTGAGACAATATAATTTCTTGTTTAGTGTGAATATTTCTTATACAATACCATGTTTTTTCTCTGTTCATATAAATTTTGGTAGTTAAGAAGAGGGTTTTTTTTCACACAGGAAATATTTAAAAAGAAATTAGTCTGTTTTGTCAGACCTGAGGGCTGTGTGGTCCTGTGCCTGACTTGAACAATCACCAGTATCAGAGCCTTCAAAAAAAAGAGGAAATTTGCTAGCATAAACAGAACTGTTTGTCTTTGACTCTTCTTTTAAGTGTTCCACAGTAAATTTTATATAATCCCATATGACACCTCAGCTATCCCACAATAAATCTGCTTTTTCCCATAAGACTAAGAATAATCCTGTATCCCTTTTCTTATCAGTTGGGAAATTCAGTTTGAATCTTCTCAAGCCTTTGTGCAGTTCCTTCTATGGCCCACCAATCAGTCCTAATGAGTCCTGATCTCTGGTGTTGTCTCTGTTATCTCTTGTACCTTGGAGGTTGCATACCTGGGTGTTCAATTTTTTCCTTCTCTCCTTTCTAGTGCCTCACACTAGACTCTTATGCTGAGGATGCAGTAACCAGATATTCCCATAAATCCCACACCATTCTACTAAAGTGATCTCCCATAGTAAGTGTCCAGCTTACATCTTGCGGCAAACTTAAGCAGCCATTCTCAATTTCCTCATTAGTATTCTTAGGATGTTGGAAATGAAGCCCACGGTTTAATTACACATCCTGCAAGGAAATATTTTCTCCTACTGTTTTTTAAAAACACTGATTTTTTTTACTACCATTATGCTGTCTTTTTAATTGTAGTGTAAGACCAGAAAAACCAACACATATCCTCTGCAGGCCATTCATTATTTGATATACTTACATCATATCTCTTTCTATAAATATTTTTTTGTAAAAAAAACCAGAGTCTTTTAAATCTCTTTTCAAATTATTGTCTTACTTGATCTTGGCCATTCTCTCCAAGCTTCCCTTTTCCCTATAGATTTTTTGAGGTAAGTAACCAAGAAAAAAATGGACCTTCTTGGGACAGGAAACAGGAAATTTAGGTAGCATTCACCTTCATCCCCAGCTGCCTTATTCTGGTGTTGGCAAACATCCTTCCCTGTTCCCTTCACCTGAGCACAAAATCTTCCTTGATCTTTCAAAGTCTGGTAGAAGCTGGAAAAATAGATAAAGGCTGGGATCTTGTACTAATCGCTCTCCTAGCACCGTACTGTAGTGTATATGTGTAGTGTTCCAGATGATGCCAAGATATTGATTTGTACAAAACTTCGAAACTCTCTGCTATTCATTATCTTACTTCTTATGCAGCTTAATGTTTTGTTAGCTTTCTGACTGCAGTTGTAAATTAAGCAAATATCTCTCAATTACTGCAATGACTAATGGTTCTTTTCTTGAGATAAAGGTAAGCAAACAGTTTAAGATTTTCTTCATGTATAAATTATTTTTCACTTATTTATTCTGAATGTTATCTCTCCATTTGTTTACTTCTCTCTAACATTTTACTTAATCCTCTAGTTTGGATTAAGTAAAATAATTTTTTAAACTTTAGATTTTGCTGTTACCTTGCTTGTCACTTACAAAAGTAATAAGCACTGTGGGATTTCAAATGAAAATGAATTGCTTGATAGAAGCACATTAATACTCTGTTTAGCTGTGCATATCAAAATTTAGGGAACAAGTTTGCCCATTAGTGTAAATTTTTAACTGCATGAAATATGTGTAAAAGAATTGCAAAGCCTAATTATTGTTATTGTAATGCCATTTGAATTCCTGAGTTTTCCAGTGTAGAGAGTACACAATTTTTCATTTGTGGGGTTTTTTTTGGGTTATTGGGTTTTGTTTTGACCAAATCTTTCACAACTTTGCAGACATCACTCTCTTCAAAAATAAATCAGGTTTTGTAGACTGGTTTAAGTGATAATGTATTTTTCCAAATGTCATGTCATGTCATCCAGCTGTAAATTAATAATCTCGGATTCAGCATAGCATTCAATTTGTCCTCATTTTCCTACCAATTCTCCTGTCCTTTTCCTCTGCAAAAATCTTTCATGGTTATGGAACTGACTTTGATAAAATAATCTTGGAAGAAGCTCCTGGTATGAGAAGTCCTAACTCTGAGCCTCTAGAGAATTACTATCAGTCAAAAATATATAAATCAAATCAATACTTTCAGCTGACTTCATTAAGGATGAAACTTGGCTTGTTTTTCGGGAAATATTCAATGCTTTCTAATATTTTCTACAATTAATTCCATTCTACAATATATATTTTATGTATAATATTAATATAATATTAAAATATAATGATATTCTAATATTATAACATATATGTGTCTGAAACATGTTCATCATAATATTTTAATATATATGTGTCTGACACATATTCTGAATGTTTTTGTTCTTCCCCTTTAACCAGAGAGCCTTTTACTTGAACTAACTGTGATTGACAGTAGATGTGAGATGAATCCTATTTTTTAACAACCATTTATAAACAGGAAGAAGACATAATTACATAATGGTTAAATACATTATTAAAATGTCTGATTTAGAAAACAGCACACAATATTTTTGCAGTAAAACACAAACAAATGTATTAAAAAATAAAGAATATTATTGAAATTAAAAGCTTCTTAGCAATAAGTGGCTAACAGCAGTTTTCTGTTTTTACTAAAGAGTGGTGACAGATGCTCTGACATATATTCAATCTGTTTCAGTAGACCATCACAGGAAAAAAATGAATTTCTTTTTCGAATTATAAAAAGAAAGAAAAATCCCTTTTCCTCAGACCTTCAAAAATTTCAATCCACATTTTCACTTAAAAAGTTACTTTCTCTTCTAATTCCATGTTTTAATGCTAAACTGTTCTATAATATAGCAGAGTGTAAACATATGCACATATTTTGGAAAACAGCGTGCTTTCACCAGCAAAAAAAGAAAGAACTCAAATACTGTTTCTCGATAAGCAGCTTGAAAACAATGTGTAAAATAGATTTTTGCTTCCATATCCTCTACTTGCATAGATAACAATGAAGTCTCTTAAAACAAACCCAAGGACACTGTCCTTCACAGGGCACTAACATTCAGAGACTACATGGCAGAGCTGTCTGGTAAAATACAAACTGTCCCTAAACATGTCATCACTGCCTTTTTCTTTTGTCATAATGGCAACAATCAGTAAATTTTGCCAGCAAATCTCTCCAACCAGGTATCTTAGCGCACAGTAAGAGACTTTGAAAATGTCTTTAATTCAGTTGGGTAGATCCTAAGCTAATTAAAAAAAAAAAAAAAAAGGAAAAAAAAGATTATATTTTTTTCTTCCTCTAAGAAGCTTTCTCATATTTCAGAGGGCAGTATGCTACCCAGAAAGGAAGATAATGGTAGAGCACCCTCAGGCTGTTAATAGGTGTAGTTCTGTTGAGGGATAGCTCTCTTGTACTTTCTCTTCCTGCTTGGTAACATAAAGGACAGAGGTCTGAGTGTCCTTTCCTATTTTCCTTGTCCCAGAAATGTGTCTCTCTGGCTGCTGGGTTTTATGTTTGGAGCCCAGAGCAGATGTACTCTTCTCTGAAGCACTAGTTGACACATCCAGAGAATGGATACTAGATTTGATGCACTACTAAATTTGTTATTCTAAAGTTTGTAAGCTTTAAATGCATAAAATCTTACAACAGGATAGTGCTACACATTTTATTGTGTCTGTCTCTTATATACACCAGTGTACGTGAACTTCATATTAATTTGCCATATTGTAAGAGTGTATAGAAAAATCATGAACAGCTCTTTCTTTTTTAAGGGAAAAATAACTTAATTGGAAAACATTGCCATTTCAGTGAGAGAGAGAGTTTGTACATCAGGCCCACTGATATGGAAGTGTAAAAATTTTCTTTTTATTCTCATAAAATTCCCTACATTTGTTTGAATTTTATAGAAAATAACTTTGTAAAAACAGTGAGATTGCCTTTAAATAGAAAATATAATATGGTCTTCAGGAAAAAAAGAACCTAAACAATCAGTGTTGAAATGTATTTAGTTGGGCAAATAACATTATTGTTATGGATTGAAGGATGTATAAGCACACACACTTAGATAGTTGTATCAAATGGTATTTATTGTACCCAGAATAAGATTTCAGTGCTTTTTTGCCATCAGGGCAATAATGAAGATTTCAAGTTAAGTTGAATTCTGTAATAAGAATAATAAAAAATCCAATAAAGATCTTTACTAAATTGCCTTCAGCTCACTAGTGTGATTCAATTTGCCATTGAAACACATGGTCTAAAGTGAATATAATGAACATATTTAGAGAGTGAATTATTTCAAAGTTATTCTTTCATTTAGATGTATTCAGTGAGATGCTCATTAATCAGTGTATTGCCTTGGTCTAATTAGATAAGGTAAGGTAAACCAAGGAAAAGAAACCAGGGAAGATATCAAAGAAAAGGATAAACCCACAAAACGTTTTCTCTACAGAAGCTAGTAGTTCCAGATTTTTCTGTAGTCAGCACTTAAAATGATTTTAATGTTTCAATGAGGTGCACTCCTTAGGAAAAAAAAAAAAAAATATGGCAATTTTCTATCTATTGTTTGTTTCTTTTATAGTTCATACATCTAGGAAAAAAAAAAAAAACAAACCCAGAACGATTTTCCTTGCTGATACTGTGCTTGTTCAGAAAAACAGCCACAAAAGAGCAAAAGGTTTTTAGGTTTTACTGAGTGGAGTTATGTGCCTGATTAGACAAATTATGTTGACATAAAAAAAAAATAGGCCAGATTTCAACTGATAAAAGTTGATAAAGTTTTATTGAAGGAAAATATGTAGATCAGCATACCTTAGCTGAATATCTGGTCTACACCTTTAAAAGAAATGAGATTTTTAGTCAGCTGCTTTGTGTCATAGACTGAGCCTGTGAAAAGACACCATCATTGTCTTTTTCACTGCTGATAATAGATTTCACAGAGGAGCCTATTCTTAATTAGGACTTTGTAATTTTAATAGGATTTTTAATAATTAATTTTAATAATACTAGAGAGTTGCTGAATTTTGCTGGCTTGTCAGTAGACCTGTTATCATACACTCAGGAGGCAGAAATAAAATCCACAATTTTCAGTGGAATTTCAGTCTGAGTAAACACCACACGGTTGAACCTCACAGTATGGTTAAGATCAGTATTCCACTTTGCTACTGTAAAAGCAAGAAAATGGTAACTAAGTTATTTGCCTTTGGAGTTTGATTTGGTTCAGGTCTTGCTGAGGTCACATGAGAGATTCTTAATGACTTTAATATATTTTGGATGAAGCTTCACAAGTGAGAATAGAGTATATATAAAATACTGAGGTTTCCATGATTTACTGGTGGTCTGGTGACTTTAAGTCTCAGACTTTGTAACTGGCAATATGGTGCAGCACTTTATCAGCTGTGACAGGGCTTTCTGGGACAGGGCTATCCCAACTGTATGCCTGTTCACAGTCTGGCAGGATGCTGCATACCAAGAGAGAGGTCCTCAATACTGCAAAAGAGAAGTTTCTGTTAATTATTTGTATTTGAAAATAAAATTACTTTTAGCTTAGTCTCTGGCTGTCAGACTGAGCCTTTTTTAACAGTCCCTCAAACAGTCATATTTATGAAAGGAAGAAGAACAGGTTTTCATGTTATACGTCCTGCTTCTTGTGAGGATGATTGCATCCTGAAACCTTTTTCCACTGTTCAGACATCTGAGCTGTGAGGTGGATAACAATGCAAAACCACCTGGGCACTGTAGTGTTAGTGGTGCATGAGGTTAGCAAGATTTCATGCATTCACTGAAATTTTGTCAGTACAAAAGTAATAATCATTGCATGACAGAAGAAATTCCTAGAAACCTCTCATAGGGAGAAATCATCTTCCCACTCAGGGCAAAGGTAATTTCAAGCCTGGGGTGAATGACACAGATTGGACAAGGATTAACTGCAGTTTGCAGGAATTTCTGTGTTTATAATTACCTGAATTAAAATAAAAATAAAAATTACACTTTCAAAGCAATGTTTTCATCCAAAAAAACAAACCAAACCAAACCAAAAAACCCAAAACAACTCCACAAACAAACAAAAAACCAGCTCCTCCCTCCTGTCCACCCGCTACAAACCCAGAAGAAAACAGGAAAATTGTGTTGCTCTTTAATAAGCATATTTGGTCTGAATGTTTATCCTTTCTATGGATTTTACAGATCATGAACAAAAAGCACAAATATGTGATTTTGAATTTGTATAAATGAGGGTAAATATGTCCTGAAAACATTTTCACTTTCCTCTAACAAACATGATTATGTTAGCTAGTATAAACACAATCCTTCCATCACTCTCTATTGCTCAGCACTAATGACAAAAGAAGTTTCAATAGCTAGCCTATCTGACTATCATTATTTGTTGGGTACTTAATGTCCTTTTTATTGTAGTAACTATTTATAAAAATACGCCTTCACATTTTTTCTGAGGGGCAAGAGCCTGATTGAGGCCTTTCAGTATGTGATGGGAGGCTACAAAAGAGATGAGGGAGGCTTTTTACAAGGACATGAAGGGACAGAACAAGGGGAAATGTCTTCAGACTATAGAATAGTTTGAAAGAGAATAGGTTTAGATTAGATATTGTGAAGAAATTCTTTACTTTGAGGGCACAGGAACATGTTACCCAGAGAAGATGTGGATGCTCTATCCTTGGAAGTG
>WBNO01022986.1:0-10135 GCA_013400575.1 Peucedramus taeniatus
TCTTTTCTTTTTTCTTTTCTTCTTTCAAATAAGTTGTCAATCCCTGTGCTTGCTTTAAAGGCTGACACTGTACTTACATGAGATGAGCATATTGTCATTTATGGTGACAGTAAAATTTCCTTTATGTATTCGAAAAATAAATTTTCATTCATTCATAAATAAATTTATTTCATTTGTCATTTAGAGCATTTCAGCAGTGCTTTAGCTTTACTAAAAATGCTTCTTTCTGAGTGATCTGCTTATGTCTCTAGCTCACTAACCATTATTTATCCACAAGACACTCTAATCAAAGAAATAATTATTATGGATTCCAAGGAGTAAATAGCCAGGGATTCAGCGCTCCACAGTTAGACTGAGACTCTCAGTTCTAACTGTCAGTAAACATATTCTGCCCTCAGATGATCATGATTTACATAAGCATTCTCAAAGAAATATTTATTTCTGGAAATGCAGTCTCATGAACACCCAGAGAAAACCTTAGCATGCTTTCTATATTGGATATTGGAAATAGAGAAAAAATTGTCATATGTATTCTAAAGGAAAGTCATCCTATTTTTTGTATTGTACAATATTATTGATTCATTAATGTTGCCTCAGGAATACTCTTTACCACAGTATGTATCATGTCTAAAACTTGACTCCAATGCTTGTTGTCATTCCATTCTTCAGCAAGATATTAAATAAAATGAATTGCCCTTGGCACAATGACAATGAAGATAAATGTCAAAGCTGCTTCATCCAAAACTAAATGAAAAGTATCTAAGCATGCAAGATCAGTGTGTGCAATCTTTGTGGCACTGAATAATGCATTATCTAAAAATTTCAAACATCAGAATTGTAATTTTGTGCAACTTTTCTCCAACACAAAATATGTTCCTAAAAATATAGATCTATATATAAAATAATTAGATATCATTGTAACAAAAACTTGTACTATGCTGCCTTGCTTGAGTGAAAAAAAAAAAGCTTATTTTGGAAAATTATACTAAAAAATAGACATATGCAAAAAAGACATGAGGTTTGATTAATACTGAAACAAAAACAACAGACAAGAATTTAAGTGGAGGAAGCTGGCCACACACATTCTCAGTATCCAAAAACTTCTGATTTCTCAGCAAAAGTTAAACACCTTCAAAATATTTGTAGCATCAAATTAGAAGAGTTTTCAGACACCAGAATAAATAGTAGTGCAAAAAAAAATCATAATATTTAAATCCTAATGGGTAAAATTTAAAACCTAATAATTATAATAATAGCAAAAAACCCCCACAAGACATTCCCCATGTAAACTGATTGCTTCTATGAAGATGAAGCAGTACATTAAAACCCAGCAGGAAGAGCAGCAGATGATGAGGTGATGACTGTAATCTTTATCCTTCTGTATCTCTGTAGTAAGTAAACTTTTATTAGATACATGAGTCCAGCGGGTAGAAGAACAGAATGTATTACCTCTGCAGTTCAAGCATTTAAAAATCCCTATGTTCTTCATATTTTTGCCTGCAGCCCTAATCCCTCTGTCCTTAGAGATAATATTAAATTGCATTTCCTGTTTCAATGAAAACTAAAATATCATCCCTCAAGGATTATACTGATGCCCATTTCCTATTAATGGGGGTCTGAAAAAATTTCAAAGACATATTTTAGCTTAGAGAGGTTCATGCTTAAATTATATATTCTGAGTAAATACATCTGCCCATGTCTCTGCTTTGTCAATATGACCGCCCCCCCCCCAAAGTAAAATATACTGGTTGCTAGAGTAGGTTCTTAAAAGAAGACCTGTTAAATATTAATGCAGGCAAGTAGAGATGGTAAAGTAATAGTTGTTTGAATCTAAAAATTGCAAAAAGCTAGGAAATTGTTATCTTCTATTTATCTACGTAAACTTTTCTTTCTAGTATCAGTGTGGTTTCTGATTATGGCAAATGTGACAAGGCCAAAAAATTGATTTTTCCTATATGAGTTACATCACTCCTGGTAAAATGCAATATATATCTGTTACTTTTAAAGTTTATGCTCCATCCATGAATACTGCCCTAAACTGCTAAATATTTTTAAACATGACCATGCTTGGTCAAAACTTATCTCAGTGATCTGGAATAATGAGGGATTCATATTAAGTAGCTTCAGTTAAATTTAAGTGGCTAATCTGAATCAGCTTGCCATCTACTCATGCTTCATGTTAGCGGAACAATGTATATCCAGAAGATAACTCTATTTCTCACATAATAGATCTCAAATAATGAGAAAGAAATACTATTTTTTTCTCAGCTCTTTTCCTACCAACACTTTTCTGAGATCCTCACAGAAAAAAAAAATCCTATTTCTTTTTTAATTCAGGAGCTATCTTACAAGTATCCAAACACATAGTAATGACTCATCTGCTGTTGACTAGGAAAAACAATCATGCAAACAAGAGAAGGTCTCATGGTAATGTAAGTAAATCCTTTAACATTATACTGTCAACAGAAATTAAAAACAAAGTGAGAATAAATCATCTTTATACCTGTGGCAGGGCATACATATTTTCATCCAGTTAAGTATCCAGATTAAATGGAAGTCAAGTCCCAAGCAATTTTTCTGCCCTTTGTATTGATTTTGTCCACACAGGTAGTCATCTACTTTCATATGCATACAGGTTAAGCACAAATTAATTAGAAGCAAATTCAGATGATATATTAAAAGAATTTCTATGCTTGCCTGAATGAGACTATTTTGGTCTCAAAGCTTCATTCAGCGTAACAGGCAATATTAAATGTTTGTAAATCTTAGAATTTTTTAAACCTTTCTGCAGTAACTTGATCAAAACTTTTATATCCTTAAAAACTCTGAAAACCAAGTATTTCCTGCTGAGTCATCCAGCTGTTTCAGGTGGCCTCTTTGACATTATTCATATGTATCATAATGAGCAGGACACAGCTCTCTGAAAACCTGACTAGTACATCACAAGTGTAACTTTCACATTTATTCTTAGGATCTCACTCACCTTCTTTTCCTGTGTTCCTTGCTCCCAGTGGGTTACTAAGCTAGTAATATCCACATTCCCAGCTTCATATCCTAGCTGACAACTTCTCTCCTGTTTATAGAAATGTTACCTAGGTCATGTTCCTGTCTCTCTATTTGAAAGCCAAGCATAAATCTTTCTTGTCACGTTACTGTGTGCACCAAGACCTCTAAAGATAAAGACTGTGAGACATATGATATTCACCTCTTGTCACCTTCAGTTCCACAGCACTGCTGCTTCCCATAGATTGAACTGATTGCCATCACAAGGCTGCTCCACAAGCCTGCTGAGGGAAGGCAGGTGGTATGGAAGAATCAGAGATATGTGCTGCGTCATGAAAATTTCTGACTGAGGAAAAATCTGGTGGGAGACCCAGGAGGTGCCTGTAGAGACCCTCCAGGTCTAGGTCCAAGAGGATGCAACAGGATGATTTGATGCAGATCTCCTAGAGATTGCCTATGATGACATCTCTGAAGCTGTCTACAGACAATTAAGAGCAATCCCTTGATCAGAGCACTTGGTCCATTATAGGGATTTTGACCATATGGACATCTACTGAACAAGTAAAACCTTAAACATTGGGGAAGGGTCTTCAGAGCACTGTGTATGAATTTCTAATGTGAATTTAGGGCCCAGCCAGGGAAATACTGTTTGACCAGCTATTCAATAAGGGAAAAACAGTTGTGAGTGGATTTCAGACCATAGTTTGGGACCAGGAGAAGATGAGATCAAGATTTGGAGAAAGGCAAAGAACAGCCTTCTGGACAGAAGATTTTGTATTCAGGACAGCAGATTTTTATAGACTTATATAAACTTAATTATAATATTGCTGATTAATACCCTTGGAACCTCCTACAAGAACATCCAGAATAACTAGCTGACTTTTAAGGAAAAATTATTTGGAGCTCAGGAGAAAAGGACCATTTTATGCAGGTAGACCAGAAATTTCTATCAAAGGCCTGAACCATTACACAGAGAACTTACATGCTGGAAATCATACACGAAGTGAAAAAAAGGACAGAAATCAAAGAAAGACAAAAAAATTATTGCTCATTCTGTTAAGAATAAAAAGACCAAAACCTGATTAGAGCTAAAACTAGTAAGGGACATAAATTTAATAGGAAGAGTTCTTACAAGTACATTAATATCAGAAGGAAATTCACAGAAAATACAAAATGCTGAATGAATGCTGAATGGGAGAACCCATTGACTGATAGATTATATGAAACAGGCTGAATTATTTAATGACATTTTCACCTCAGTCAAAGCCTGCTTTTTAAATTCAGCATGTATCTGTCTTATTTTGGAAGCAGGCTTACAAGAGACCAAGAAGCTTGGAGCAACTTCAAAGTGTTGAACTTCAGTAGAGGATGACAGATCAAATTGACCTCAAGGTGTCAGAAGTGCTGACTGCAGTGAACAAAAGGCTACTATGATCTATTAAAAATCATGGTAATCAAGAAAGGTCCCCAACAACTGAAAAAAGGCAAATATTATGTTCATATTAAGACAGAAGGCAGATCAACTGAACACTAAAAAAAGCAGTCTCACCTTTTACACCAGAAAGTTCACAAATAGCATTCATTTGGAATTTCTGAACACACATAGAAAACGAGGCAATCAGGAACAAAACACAGAGATTTACCAGTGGCAAATCATGCTCTAGCAGCCTTAATGACTGCCATGATGCATCATGGGATCAGGGACCTGAATTATGACATGGAATGCAGACAAGACAAATTTCTGGATGGTGCTAAGAAAAGTGACTGGTGTGATGAACAACAAAAATTAACATCAGCAGGATCTGAGGAAATTTATGGATTTTGCCTAGAGAAGATTCATTACATTTGGGGGCAGAAGGGCCAAGCTCTGGAACAAGGGTAGAGTAGATGTGGCCCATGCAGAGTGACTGGGTGAGCTGCAAGGACCCAGGCTGAAACGACTGGAGGGTGAGAGTTGAGCACAAGGCCAACAGTGTGTTCTTAGCCTGAACTGGATGAACTGTGCAGAACATGCAGCAGAGGCTACAGGAGACCTACAGAACATGACTGGCGTGGGGAGGGCGAGTGAGACGAGCTGTTTTTAGTCTGGAAAAGTTAAAGCTAAGGGCCATATTTGAAGAAGCAGAGATAAACACCTTGCAGCAGCAGCAAACAATAGAAAAGGGATTATATAAGGGACAGTGACCTTGAAGAGCAAGCTGGATAGATCAGGCTGTATGTATGGAAAACTGTTTTGATGACAAAATACTAGGATCCATAGAAAGTGTGGCAACACCATCAGAGAAAGTTATGAAGTCAAAACTTTGGCTGATCACCTCCAAAGCAAAACCAGAATACTTTTTCATCAGAAAGAGGTCCTAACCAGACTTTTTAGCATTGCTCAGCTTCATCTGCCCTAACTGCAAAAGTTTAAAAGTTTGAAGACAGAATTATAAGATCTATTTTACCATTTATTTAGTTATATTCTACAGATATCAGTTCCAGGAACCTAATGTTCAGTGTGACCTCTCCTTTTTCATGTCACAGTTTAGATCTTTTAGCTATGTCTTCTAATGAATTTTCAGTTCATTTATGACTGCATTTAAAAAAAAAAAATTGAATTTGCTTTTCTTTTTCATTTTATTTTTGAAAATATTTCCCTTTTACTACTCTACATTTTCTCATTGTTTGTTTACTGTCTTCTTTGCACAGAATAAAAAAATGAAGACATTTTAAATCCTAATTCAAGACTTGTTTAAGTGTGAGGTAGGATCCTCTACAACTTCAGAAAAGCAGTAATTTTACAAAGTAAAAAAGTTACTTATATAGTGATTTCATTCAGTTAAATTCATTCCACTCAAAACAACACATGGTTAGTTCAAAAAAAACAAAGCCATAACTAGGCAGATGGAAATACTTCTCATCCATTTTCAAGATATTCTAAATGAACTTAGAAAACTCTGATTAAACAGCCTACAATAAAGACGGTGTCCTTAGTCAGCTTTTGCATACAAATTCCATGCATTTACTTAAACAAAAAATAAAATCAGTAAAAATTACTGAATTTAAATAAGCCTGTTAACACAAGACCATCCTGCAATTCCTCCTCAGCAAAAAGAAGAGGGCATATGATCAAGAGAAATGAATTCCCAGCAGATTCATTAGTTAGTTTTATAATGTCACAACTGTGGTTTGAAAACAGAGGAATGAGCTAAGCAGAAGTCTCTTTCAGCAATATGAAAGCAGAGAGCATTATAGGGAAACTGGAGAAAAAGCATTTGTTCAAAAAATAGATGAACAACAATTTTAAAACCAAATGTACTGTCCTATTTCATCAATAGTATCACAACTGTAACAGTGATAGTCACAACAGTAATAAATATTTTGCTTACTGAGTTACGATAATTAGAAATGAATGCACTTTTGCAGATACAACAACTTAAAACATTTTTCTCTACGAAAAAAGATCTTATTGTACAATTATTTTTCCACAATGTATTTATTGCTGCTGCAAAATCTGTTAAAATGGAAACAAATAATAGGCTTAATCAAATAAATTTCATTGCATTCCCCATTACATATAGATTTTGGTTCATTTATTATCTTAGATGATCTAGCAATTTAATTTTCAAAATTTTGAAAATTAAAATCCTATTGACTGGGTCTTCTAGTAATATATTTTAGGTATTAATTTTTCTAACAAAATAAAGTCTCAAAATCTCCACTATAAATCACGGACTTATCATATGCCCAACTGCTATCAGTTTGGTTGAAATAGGCAAAGACTTTCCAGTTATTCAAATATAGGTAATTCACAGGGAGTTTGTCTTATCACCATGGGGCTCAGATTCTCAAATTTAAGCTCCTCATTCTGATTATCCAGGTGGTTTCCATTCACAACTTGCAATGCAACTATATTTATTGGTAAAGGATATTTATTTCAGTGATAAAGTTAAGGAAACAAATAAACAGACACATATGTTTATTTTAAAGAAATATGTAATCAGCACTAATCACAAGACTGCAGGTTTCTTTTTTTTTAATTTCCGATGTTTTACTTCCTGAAACATTAATGTCTTGCTTGACATTAGTCTTCGTAATAACTACACATGTCTATTTGAATCTCAGTAGATAAACCTCAATGTAACACATTACTGAACAGGTGAATTTTTAATAATGACACAACTTCCAGAACATCATCCCTTACCTGTCTTAAGGATTTTTTTTCCTTTGCTTTCCATATGAAAACTCTTGGATGGTTTTGCTAATTTGTTTGTGCCCCTATAAAGTACATAGTACACATTGCAAAAGCAGAATTTTCTGCCCCTTGGTTTCAGTTTATGTAAATGGAATATGTGAGCCACAAAAGCAGCTGACAGTGGTCCAGAACACGCATGTAGAAATTCATCTTCATTATATTCCCTCTGACACCAATGGGTCTTCACTAGAAGCAAAATCAGGATCACTTCATTTAGCAACTCTCGATTACTATTTTTCCTTTTCTTCTCACAAACCCTAATTCCCATAAACTTTCAGCATATGCAATATGTTTTGAGTGAAAGAGTTCCATAGCTTCCTTTCACATTGCTTGAATAAACATTTTTGTGTTATTTTTGAGCTTACCAGTGGCTGGTTTTGTTTGATGTCCCCTGCTACTGCACACTTGATGCCATTCATGATCTTGTCACTCTACTTCTTTTTCCACACCTCTCTTGAGCAGAATTATTACTTGCTGTCACTTCACAGACAGAATCTAATTGTACCATTTTATTTTTCTACCTTTTCATTCATTCTCTGAAGCTTTTTCAGTTTGATCACATTTTTTGTGTGTTTGTTTTCCAGTCAAGGAATGGGCATAGTATTAAAAAAGTTAAATATCACATTAGGCTTCTGCATATCTGTTGATTGATACAATTATGTATTTAATGTTATTTTCTCTGCTGCTTTCCTAATAAATGTTAACTACATACTTGCATTTTTTCTGACTTCCTAAGCACAAGACCAACATTTTCATAGAAACATTTAACTGCTAAATTAAAGCTAAGTGAAATATGTAAAATATAAAATTATTTTCATATCAGCTTACATTTATATTCATTGAATTTATTTTTTAATTTTAATAACCAGTCATTCAGGCCATTCCTATTTAACATCTTTAATAACTTAGTATGATCACCAAATTTACTAAATAATTATACACTACTTTTCCAGAATATTCACATGTTCAAATATATTTTGAGACACATGGATCACAGAATATGTCCCCTAGAACTTGACTCTTGGCCTCTGTCACCTATGAAAACTGACACAAAAATCACTATTTTCTCCAATATTTAACATCTTTTTATGAATGCAGAACTTTCCTCTCAGCAAGCTGCAGTTTCCTCTGTGTTTTCTCTTAGCCATCTGGGCAATTTCCTGCAAGTGTTTGATATTATTGACACCGTTACATGAATTCTAGCTCTTTTTAGAAAGATATTGTTAGAGGTTGAACCCTTTTGCCCCGTACTGATTTAATGGACCATACTCTTTCAATCTAAAACTGGCAACATAGCTGCAACCTTGCATCTCAAAAGCTATCCAAACAGCTTTAAACAATGAATTTCACACCACAGGTACCATTTGGCTATTTCATCCCTGAGTGTCTTTAAAAATCTTAGGTGTATATCCCTTCATTTTGTTTTGTACCACCTCAAACTGACAAACCATGACTTCATATGAGCTCCCCCACAAACAAAATTAATGTGTGAGAATCTACAAAAGGCCTTCCATAGCACAAGCAGAATTAAAATGTTCTGACCATTTTGTTCCTATAGCTTCTTCTAAGTGCTTCTGTTTTCCTTGATTATCTTTCAGCATTACAGACGGTCTCCCAGACTTCCCCCTGCCCTGCTGTAGAAACAGAATTTCTTAGTTCTTGTTTCTTTCAACTATTTTAGTTAAAAATCTCTTAAGTATCTTGGAATTGATTTGATTAAGGTTGCTCTGGGTTGTTGTTTGTTTTTTTTTTCTTTTTTTTTTTTGTTTTGTTTTTTTTTAATTTGTGTGNTTTAATCCTTACATTTTCTTTAAAAATCTTCAGCTATCTGAAGGACATCTTGCCCTCTGTAGCCTCTGATACCTTGCTGATTAGCTGCATGGTTTCCCTTCTACCCTTTCTCAAGCCTTTCTAGCTAAGCAGAATATATTTGTTCTCTGCCTTCAATAATAACTTAAACAGTCTCTGTGCCATCTGCCATGACTTAACCCTCTTAGTACTCCTTCCAGATTCTCCCTAACAGGAATCCTTGTTTATAATTGTCTTTTCTGAAGTTCACCCCAACTGTGGGGATGTTTCATGGCTTCTGTGCAGATCTGCAAGGATATTGAATCTAGGCAGAGAAGTATTTTGGCAATATCCACCTTGCTTTTGTTTCCTCCCTCATGGCATCTTCAACAGTCCAGTCCATGAAAATCATTGATTTAGTCTCAGCAGTCCTCTAAGATTCCTTCTAAGATCCAGTCTCAGTAACAGCCTCCTCCCTTGGGGCAAGCTCCAGGGCAGAGTAGTGGCTGTCCTTCCCCCACCCCTCCTTAGACAACAGCCTACCACTATCTTGTGGTCAGCTTTTATTAACAGCATCACTGCCTTGCTATGTACCCAGCACATCACTGATCAGAGGGAAAAAAAACGCCCCTTGGGGATATTCACAACATGTGACACTTGGGGCAACTTTGTTAGGAGAGGGAGACTTTTATAACATCCTGGTGATCACTAGGTTTTTGTAATCTTTTTCTTCCACTCCGTAAAAGAGCTATTTTAATATATCCTAATTTTTCTCATGAATGATGGTGAACTTTGCCTTTTAAAAATTGGAGCACTGAAATTCTATCTTGTAGACACATCTAGAACTGTCAGCATTTTGTTTTGCACACCTTATCCTTTCAAGTCTATTGGCTGCTTCAGGAGGATTTTCAACTGCCAGCTAATGAAACAACACACTATTATTCTAGAACTATTTCTGTAGGCATTTCTTATATGCATGACACATAAACCTACGAAAAGATCCATCAGTTGCTGTAAAGCCATCTTAGTTGAAAAAGTTCTGCTGGTCTTGTCAGTATGCTTGGATGAACACAATGGAAATACCACAATTTTTTTGCTGTTCAATGA
>WBNO01022986.1:12929-33834 GCA_013400575.1 Peucedramus taeniatus
CAGTGCAAATAATAGAAGTGCATCAAGATGCAATTTCTAAGAGCGGAACTTCCTCAAAGTTGGGTGAAGGACAGGAGACAGCATCCTTTTAAGTGACTGCACTTCACTTATGCCCTGCTCCTATATGGCTTTAAATATATACAAGGGATGACAGAGGTCTTCTTCCCCACAGACAGTAACATTCCTCTGTTACAATAAATTTATCTGTTTTCTGAAATTACTAAGTGCTTCCTTTCTCCTTTTGGCTACATATTGAAACATTTGTTGATGCTGGCTGTACCCATAAAAACTCCTTGTTTGGTACTCTGGTTGCTCAGCATGTAACTCAGATGTCAGGCTTGGAGACAGCAGATTCTGCAATGGGGCAAAACACTGAGTTCTCTTATCCTTCTTTCCCACTGAATGGAATTTAAGGCTGTGGCTTTTGCCAGGACTCAGCTTGTAGCTGTCAGAGAAAGATGATTCAATGCAGATTACACTAGTGCTCTGTTGTGCTCTGACTTTAAGATCCATTCTCCACTAAGGGTCAGGTTTCCTGGTTACTTCTCAGATCTGGCCCACAAGAAGTCACAATGATGAATCTGATACGCAAATTAATTGACGTGCCTCCAAATATAGGTACTCCTTCAAGTCTGAAGATGCTGTTAAGAAGAAAAGAAGGGCAAAATTATAAAGAATGTTACTTTAAATAGACAAGATAATAAAATATAATTTTGAATTATCATTTCATTTTTCATGTAAGCAGGAGTTAAAAAAATAATGGTACTTTGAAATGATCTTTTATAACTGCACTTTATTATGTATACAAGCTTTTTTTTTTTTTTGCTGGGGTAAATGGGTTTAGCTTCAATGATGTCTTTGAAATCACATTATTTACATCTTCTGTGAAATCTGGACTCTAATACTTGTTCATAAATTAAATAGAAATTGAACAACTTAGAAGCTCCTCATCTGACAAGTAAGTTTTCTAGTCACTAAAATACTATATACAATTCTGACTTGGGTCTTTCATATTCGTTTTTGTGAAACTGTTTTAATTTTTATAAAACACTAATAATGCTGCAATCTAATGCTCAGGTTCACTGACTTACAGAGTTTTCCTAGCTTTATTTATTAGGGGAGATAAAGCAGCAGTATCAAGAGATCTTAGAATACGTACCTGTTGGTAGACAGGACACTAATTTGGGTGAAAGGATAAAATTCAAACCTCCTGAGGAAAAAAACAACAACTTCCTCATGGAAGTGATTTTGGTGATTTACACCCAGAGGTACATACTTCAGTGAGGAGGAAGACCACTTTGCCATTAGTTTTGTGAATCTAGCGTCTCATTCACTTTTCCTCTTATTTCTTACTCAAGCCATTTAAATTTATAAAGATTGTCAAGGGGTAGGACAGAATTTCACTGTCAGACTAAACAAAAGGAATCTGAATTTGGTGTAATGTAAACTCTTTTAGTTTTTTCCCCCAGTACTAAATGAAAAGTCAAAATATTTAGTGAACTTTATTTAACACTCAGAATTGTTACAGTGTAACACAATAGCCTAGCAAACATGCTAGATTTGTGATACCACGGCTTAGCAGGAAGTTGTTTTCCTAGTCAAGTATTCAGGGTTTGACTCACATTATTAATGAAAAAGAAGAGTGTTCTAAACATCTGTTAGTGGCTTACTTTTAAGCTGAAGACAGTCTTCATATCACTAAAAACACTCAACACTTTTTCAGCTGTCACAGTTTCAGACTTCAATTACATTTGGGCCAATGATTCCTGTATGTTATTACCTCATTAAAATCACCAAAAAAGATAGTATTATCCTTGAATGCAGCTTAATTCTCAGAAACAAGATGGATATGACACAACTAACATACATTTAAAATAATGATAATAATACAAAAGAGATAATGCGAATAGTATTTGTTCTCAGAAAACAGCTGTTCCTCAAACTTAGATTCTGAATACAGTAAAATACAATGCTGAGCACTTTAGACATGAAGAGCAATATGATTTTTCTTTCCCTCTGGGTTGCAATTCATAAACATAGACAATATCATGCTGTCATAGTTTAATCCCAGTCAGCAACTAAGTAACATGCAGTTCCTCAATCACACCCTACCACACAGTGGGCTGGGGAGAAGAACTGGGGAAAAATTGATAAACCCAAATAAAATTAAAATATTGTAGTAATAATGACAAGAAAAGCAACTGCAATGAAAGTGAGACTACAAAAAAAAAAAAAAACAAAACAAAACAAAAAAAAACCAAACAAAAAAAAACAAACAAAACAAAAAAACCCACAAACAAACAAAAAAAACCCCAAAAAACCCAAAAAACCTAACCCCCCCCCAAAACAAACAAACAAAAAAAAACCCCAAAAAAACCACAAACCAACCAACAGAGAGAGAGAGATAAATAAACCCCAAGAAACAAAAGTGATAGACAATTCAATATGGCTCACCACCTGCGGACTGATGACCAGCCTGTCCTCAAGCTGTATAAGCAGCTCCCACCCAACTCCCCCCAGTTTACTGGACATGAGTTTATGGTATGGAATATCCATTTAGCCAGTTTGGGCCACTTCTCATGGGTTTTGCTCCCTCATGGCTTCTTATGCACTTCCTCACCAGTACAGCAGAGGAAGCTGAAAAGTCCTTGATTCAGGGTACGCAGTACCTAGCAACAACTGAAACACCAGTGTGTTAATCAACATTATACTCATTCTAAACCCAAAACACTACTAAGAAGAAAATTAACTCTATCCCAACGAAACCCAGGATGACTGCTTACAAAACCAGGAAGTGATTTATCAAGCATACTTAACGTTCTCCATCATCTCTGTCATTGAGTTGTCGACCCACACGATTCGATTCATTCCAAGTCATACAACCATGTGACATCCTCCTTTTCATCAACATTCTATTTCTTCTAAGGAAGAAAAGACTGCCTTTTTTCTTTATATTAACTAAAGAGTAAAAACTATGAAAATATTTTGCACCTTTCCACATTAATAAAGAATATGTTCAAATTAAAAATTATGGTTAAACTTGCTCAGTGGAAAATTCATTAGGTAGCAATGCCTGCATTAAAACACCAGCTGTTCATCTTGCTACCTCCCTCAAAAATCTGTATTTGCAAACCAGTATTGTACACATGAAGTGAGCAGCAAGAGAAAAAGGCCAGTCACTGAAAAAAAACCCTGCCTACTAATTACAGACTCCTATCTTGAACTGTCTTGGTTTTAATTCTATAGTCTGTACTGTTTTTGATAGCAAGGCTGTACATTCACATCTGTATATTTAATTCATTATTACAAAATCTTTTTGTTACAGCATACCTTGTCAATAATCTCATTGTAATAAAACCCTGACCTTATTAAGGTCAGGAGCTTATTAAATTAGGGAGCAAGGGCTCAGGCAATTTACAGGAAACCATTTTGTTCACTCATGTCCCTTGTCCTTTTCAGTACTTGGGCAGCATCACCATGACATTCTCTTCCTTCTACACCATCATTATCTAGTCCCAAAAGCCAGAGAATCAAGGAAACCAATGTTGCGCTTCTCCCCATTATTCAAAACTAGATAACCACTAATAAATATTTCTTTGCTGAGTGTATTACGTGAAAACCATCTACATCCTTCTGCTTTGTTCTGTTTGTCACAGTTTTTTAAAAAAAACTGAGAGGGAGTCTAGTTCCATCTACAAGGACATCCTCCTTCTCATCATGGCCATGACCATATCGTCTCTGGACAAACTGCTACACAGAACCCTGTGGGTGGAAAATGGTAAAGGACAAGGCTATTAAAGGAAGTCTCCTATTAGCCTCAGACCTATGAAATGGCTACCCCATTCTCAGATACAGAGAAACAACTGCATTTACTGGTCTTTAAATAAAGACCAATAAATCCAGTGACATGATTGGAAGATACCAAGAAAATTATAGAGAAGACATCATCAACTTTGAACTGATATGAGCAGTGAGGATGTCAATGATCACAGAAAGGAATACTTTTAGTGAAGGTTTCTATAATGGACCTTGTGCCTTTTATCAAGAAAAAAGGAGAAAACAACTAGGAAATGTACTTCATGCTCAATTGAGAAAGGGAGATTTACTGGATTTATACTAAGCCATGCAATTTCCGCATCATTTTAAGTTTGGTAAAAGCACCTGAAAGATTAGCCTAAAAAAAAGGTTCATTATTTGGGCTATTTTAGCCCAGACAGTATAATTTGGATGTATGTTATTACCTGTCTTAAGTACACAGCAAGTCAGAGCACGTGCCTGGCTGTTAGTTGTATTCACATATTTAGGAGTACAACATAAGTTCTTACTTTTTGAAAAAAATTGCAAAAAATCATATAGTAATAAATCTTCCTAAACATAGTGTAGATATATTCTAGCTATTGTTTAAATACTAATGACATCTGTTAAGTTGTTGTAGTGGTTTTGGTTGGCCAATTTGAGATTTCCCAGCCAATGCACTAATTAATGTGGTAGGTCTAGCACTGGCTAAACACTAGTGCACCCATTAGAACTGAATTACTCATTTCCTGCTGTGAGATAGGATTAGGAGGAAGGCAAAGCAGGCTCAAAGCTTTAAAGGGGTATATAGGATAGTTTATTAACAGAACTAAAAGAATAGTAAGAATCAGAATTAAACCTTCACAACACTTCTCCTCCCCCTACAACCTTTTTTTTCCCACTACCAATGTACCGAAACAATTCAGTCAGTTTACCATCTCTAGAATATTCTTTCTTAATTTCACTAAGGAAGAGGAGTCCCTCTTGTCATTTTATGGAGACTTCTCCACAAGAAAACAGTTCTCTTGTGGCTTTTAATTTCTACAAATAGCAGCTGCCTGGGAATCTGCAATCCTGAAGTCCCTCCCATCTTTTCACAGCCTTCCCACAGCTGTGTTTATAGGCCATGTCACTTATGGGGTGCTATTTTAAGGATGAGCTGTTCAAGAGCAAAGGTTCTCATTATCTATCTCTGGCATCATCTTCATCTCTGGGAACAGAGGTCTTCTTCTTTCCCTGGGGGCAAAGGGTCCTCATCACTCTTCTCTCTCTCTGTTCAAACTTCTCACGGGATCACAGCTACTTCAACATCTGCTTGCTTTAGCATAGATGCCTTTGCTCATATCTACAATTTGAACACATCATCCACCACACTTTTCAACGAGTTACAGGGGAAAGAAGTCTGATGTATCAATTACATTCTTCTCCATAGCTTTACAAGAGGATTTCAGCCCAAAACTAAAGGCATCTCCTCATTCTCTTTCCCATCTGGAATTTGTATTCTTCTTTACTGACCTCAGTGTCTCACGTTGTCTTCTATGTGTCTTCACTCTCCTTTCCTTTCACTCGAGAGAGGATCAATGCTTTGCAAGTTTCATCTGTGCAGTGAAAGAGTTAAATCTCTCCCAGACCTGTGGGTCGTCAGGTGATCTCTGCCGGGCTACTCTACAGCCGGAGCACTCACAGCGATGTATTTCAGGCCTCACCGGGACTGTGTCACCGGGACTGTGTCAGGACGGACCGCACGGCCGGTCCTGACCCCTGCTGCATGCACTTCCATCCGCAGGGCCACTCGCCGTGCGGGCTGCAGGGCCGCCTTTGGCCTCAGCCGTGTGATCTCGTCAGGCGGCCGCGCTGTGGGGAGGGGACCTGGTGACAAGATGTGAACAGCCACAGCCCTGCCCTGCCTCAGCCAGGGCCTGGCGGCCTCCCCTTTCCACCTGGCAGCTGCTGGGGCCCAGCCCGGCCGGGACAGGGCCGGTGAGCTCCCCAGAAAGGGCTCGGCCCCGTGGCAGAGACCACCCAGCCTGGCCAAGATGGCAGGGTCCAGGCAGGCCTTGTTACCGGCTCCGAAAGAAAATACAGCATTCCCTGGGTTTGTTTGTTTTAAAATGCAAGTCTCACAGAGACGTATCTGGTTTTTAATTGGCTGTTAATATGCCTATTCTCAAAGCTAGCCACCAATTTGTTTTGCTAGGCACAGAGGAAGCTCTCAGTAGCTCCTCTTTGAAAAAATCACTTCAGTGGGTGTGTCCAATGCAAAACCAGCACAGTTGTCTGTTGTATAAATTATTTACTTATTCCTGAAAGATATGGAAATATTTAGATTCAGACATAGACTATTTTATTTATATTATCTTAAGCTTTTTACTCTTTTAGGTAAGATTACTTGCTATGCTAATTCCCTCAATTGAAGAATTACTAAAAGCAAAGGGAATACTTCTCTAAAATTTGGGGGATTTTTGCTAGTTTCTATTGCCCAAGAAATCCTCATCATGATACCTGTTGAGACATCTTTTCCTGTAAAAACTAAAACATCTAAATCTAAACAACACAGGATGCTAACAAATCCACCACACTTTTTTTTTTTTTTTGTAATTATTTCTGCTTTTTTCATCAGAAGCTTCAGAAAACATATTTTTATGTGTGATTGCCCATCCTACTTTTTCAATCCTTAAATAATTTGTCAATGAGCAAATAAGAAATCTCTTGCTTATTGAAATTTATCTTTTCAAGCTTAGGAAGATATTGAAAATGGCATGAAAAACGTAAACATTTACACATCACAAATGAAAGGTACACATTTTCCTTTTCTTCTTTATACGTGATGGCTAATTTATCCATTGACAGTGTGTATTAGCTTCTACAATGGTATTCCTGTGATCTCACTAGCCTCTCCTAGCAACACTTCCTTAATGAGCTTATAAAGTTCTTTGTCATGCCAGTTTTGCTATCTCCAGAGCTTTCCCTGCACAAAGTTCTATAAAGATAATCCTGAACAGAAACCTGTAACTTATGTCAGAAAGTGTATGAATGAAAATGTTTACTAAATATGGTTATCCAATTGAACTCCAACTGTTTAAGTAGTGCATTTGTAGATATTTGCTATCTTTGTCTGCTTGCACAACAAAATCAAGACCACCAGAACACTGACTCTGAGTGCTACTGTAATTTTTTATAGTGAGAAGCAGACAACCAATGTCAGAGGCAATGTGCTTATCAATATATGAAACTTGTAAGATCTCCTCCTGTTAGTTATGAACTACTGGCCAAATTTATGTACTGCTTGTACCAATCAAGTCCCAAATAGTTTAGATTTGAGAGAAGTAATATGTAGGACCTACAACATGCAATCAAGCTTTTTCTTTGGTTTTGGGGGTTTTTGGCGTTTTTTTGTTTGTTTGTTTGTTTTTTTGTGTGTGTGTGGTTTTTTTTATTATTTTTTTTTTATTTTATTTGGTTTTGGTTTTGTGGTTTTTTTTTTTTTTTCGTTGTTGATTCCACTAGTTTCCACTATAGCTGATATCTAAGCAAACAAAGTTACAAGGTGATAGGTACCAGGTATTTTGACATCACAGGAGTCAGTAACTTACAGTATGGGTTGCCATGATGAATGCAAAAAATCACAAAACTCCAACTAAAAAAATGCTAATAGGGAAAAGAATGGCACTAGAAAAAGACCTAATGATGTATCCTGGGAAAACTCGGCAGTCCTGTTCACTGGTCAAAAGCATGTCACCTTTTAAAAGAAGTACACATAAATTTAAAGTAGAGTAGTATGTAAAAGATGCACAGAAAGTATATCTAAATTACCATTTTTAGAATTCCTCAGACAGACTTTAGGCAGTGACAGTACATTTCTGTTTACCATTTTCAAAATTTATCAGGTAATTTTTCTTTACATGACTTATTTGCCTTTTTGGTTCTTTAGGTGTTAGAACACTGTTTAGGCAGTATCATAATGTATATTTTAAAATAGAATTGGTTATGCCAAGTGTGAATACAGTCCTGAGAAGCTTATTTATTTTCTCATGAATTTTGGATATGTTATAATACATCCTTATGAGAAAAGTACTCACAAATATTTCTGGGAGAGTGGTTTTGATTAATTTTGTCTCACAGATACAGGTTTACTAGCTCCCAGAAAATTATTTTCTCAAAAATCCTCTTGTACTTAGCTAACATGCATAAAAAAGCAAGAAATTATCAAGAAGATGAAACCAGCTTTTTCTTTATACTAGAGTATCAAATTTGAGCTATGCATTTCATTTCAAATTAAGAGGCTATAGCTTGTCCCAATATTTATTTGCAGACAGGCTTCTGATGTAGATTTGCTTAAAAAGCAAGTCTAAATACACATAAATGCTTGCTTATCAATTGTTGTAATAGAATATATATGCCAATATGTAAATATAAACATTTATATGTACATTTATGCATTATTTATGTGTCTTATATATGTGTATACATATAATGTACATATAAACATAATAATTCTCTCTTTCTTCTACTCCTTTGGGCTAGATGCAGGATGAATCTTGGACAATACCCAGAAGACTGTAGCCAGTTAGACTGTAGTTTGCAAGGCTACATCCACAACCTTAGTGGAAGTGGCCACTACAGTTGTGCCAACAGCAGCAATCCATGTGAGAATTACACTGTGTAGGTCTCTTCATACAGAAGCACTCACACTTCAGCTTAGTTTCTTCCCCAGGAGATACATCCTAATGATACTACGGAAATTAATGTGAACTACAAACACTTTAATGTCTGGGGGTGGTTCTTCAACAGGAGATATCAATTGTTTAGCTACAAGTTCATTTAAAAAGAAAAGTACTTGAGCATTTCTTCATGAGGGGTCATGAAATAATTTGTACCATGTGCTCAGCAGACAATAATCAAAACATAAAGCCAGTCTTGCATATGAGGCACTTCACTCTGTAAAAGAAAATTTGGCTGCATTTCTGGTTTGGTTCCAGATTTTTTTTGAGATCCAAGAAATCATTTTCATCAACATGTTAGAAGCTAGCATTTTATTTCACTCTGTCCTTTTCAGGCTCTACAGATTTCTGTTTATTTTCCGAAGTGAATAATCTGAAATATTCAACCTACAAGCCAAAACACTAAAAAAGAGTTTTGATGCTTGTTGAGGTTTGGCTGTGCTTGTGAAACAAATAAACCCTACATTGCTAGTGGTGAACAACAGCTTGTTTCTTCAGCATCCTTCCATGGGTCTGGAGGGATGCAGATGAATGTTTACCTAAACCTGAGGCCTACTGATGCTTTCCCAAATTAAGGCTGTGTATCTGAGATACACGGGGAGGAAATCTCCAAGGGAATCTCCTATGGTCCAGGAAACCCACCTATTCATTCTTATTACATTTTTCAAAATATAAGAGCTAGCTAATATGGAATGCTATTTTCATCTTTCTGCCCACCTTTTCATGCTGAGTCAAAGCGAATTTCCTTAATTAGTCTGAATGTATATCTGTGTCAACTAGAGGTAGAACAAAGATTAGTAAAAGAAAGAGATGCAACATTTTATTTCTAATGATTAGTGAAATATAGCTAGTAAAACACTTGGGAATTCGGTTACAAGTTTAACACTATGGAATTTGTTTATGGAATTGTCTATGGAGGGGCATTATCAGAGTAAGTAAATATTGAAATAAAAATATCAAGGATGAAACAGGTTTGCATTTGGAATTACTGCCAAAGTATGTTACATCCAGTATCTAGTGCTGGGAAGTTCCTTATTAGTGCTGCACCTATTACCTCTTTAATAAATCTGAGGACCTTGCCATCACTGCCTTCCAGTTCTTGTCAGAAAGTAAAAAGATGGAAAGTCTGATATGTAAGAAAAGATACCAGGAACCTATGCCACATGTAAGTCAGTATTTTTTCTGTAAAAATTCAGATATCCTGTGGCATACTTTTAAAGCAGTCTGTTTCTGGAGCTGACTGTATAATAGAAAACACAATGATAATAAAAATCACTGTGAACCTACACTCAATAAATAAAAAAAAAATTGTTGTTATACAGCATAATCTGCTTAACAAAGGAAAGAACCTTTTATCAGTCAGTGAAAGGGACATTAAAATCATTACAACTGAAAGTTCACACCGAATAGTTAAATGCTTTAAAAGACTTGCATCTGCTATTATTTAAAATATTTTATGTTTCAATTTTTAGAGTTTGGAGGTTTTTGTATAATTACATGTCTTAAAGAGACCTGTAAATGGTTTAAAAATCATTATCCCCAGAGTACATCTTCCAGTTGACAGGTGTAACCTTTTCTTATTTAGCCTGAAGCTAGGAAGGATAGATGATAAGTGAGCTGGCAGCCCTCCACCTCCTTATTTTTCAAAAAAAAAAAAAAAAACCAAAAACCCCCCCCCCCCCCAAAAAAACCCACCTATATGGGTGAAAAGAGACATATAGGACACAATGTAACTATCAATATTTCTGCCTTTTTTTTTTTGACATTTACTGATCTTTCATCTATTTCAAATTACTCAAGCAATCCATCAGCCTTGTAGGATTAGGCCTACTTTGCAAGCCAAAAGGACTTAAAAGACATCAGAAAAAATCCATAAATTCTTTGATGCATTTTTTCTGCAGTTTGCCTGTTGAGGGATTAAATAATTTGTGATTCTAGCTAACCACTCGCTGTTCATTACCATGTGCTTTAAAGGATTTATTTTTTCCTTTTTCATTTGGCACAAATATTTTGCCACACAAGAAAAAGTATTAATTTCACTGACAGTAGATATATGGAGATTACTGAAATTACATTATCCTGTTCTCCCTAAACATGCCAGTGTGACTAAAGGCACACAATGATTCATTATTATTACTATTCATTATTATTCTGGTTAGTCAAAATACTCAAATTCAATTCTTTACTTTAAAATGGCTTTCTGTGAGGTTGCTGGACACTGGGATTGTCTGTCTTTGTTTCTAGGAATTTTCAGCTACTAGAAATTATTGAGTAGTTCACAACTGAATCTTGGGCAGAAATCTGTAAATCCAGTAGAGGTCCTGGGGCCAATGAACAGAGCTTATATAGCATGCTTCAACACCCTGTTGGAAGACTTCCCACCCACTCAAACACAGACCTTCTCCAGCAGGCAGAATAGAAAGGATTCCATCAACTGCTTGAGCCTTTCTGCACTGTGAAATAAAAATACTAAAGCTTCTACACATTAATTTACTAAGACTTAACCAGTTACTTTCTTGAGCTCACAAGGAAAACACGGTATCAGGAAGAAATGGAATATAAATCACAACAGAGACTGAATATATTTTTAGATTGGAAGGTGAAAATAACATCAGGATATTATTCGCTATGTTCATATGCATTGTACTTTCAGCAACAAATATGCATGAAAGAGATCAACCTGGCATGCCATTTACATTGAAGACATTTGGAAGTCTTCTTCTGGAAAACACTACATATTTTCCAGGAACAATTATCTTGGAAAGAGCTCCAATTTTTGATTATTCTACTAGAATGTACGTGCTCAATGCAAACTTTTCAGGGGTCAACTTTTGTTTCAACAGCTCTTGCAAATACCTGTATATAAAACAAGAGATGGTCCTCTGCAACCTCTCTTAAAATCTACTTTTTAACTTTCTTACCCACCACTCAAACACAACAAAACATATGAAACTGACATCAAAAAGGCAGAAATAGCAGTTTATCAGAAATATCAGTATTTACATTCTTCTTGGGCATTCAGAATTATGCCTTTTAATTTATTTTGAACAATCCTAGAAAGGAGCTTCCAGAACTCGATTATGTAGGTCTGGCATAACATTGTTATATGTGTTACACACCATGGTCACAGGAGCAGAAGGGGAAGGAAAGACTGCTGAATCCGTCATTTGGATAATTCCTTCTGTTCCAGTCATAATGCACCGTGTTTTGTTTTGGTGGTGGGTTTTGTTTTTTTGGGTTTTTTGTTAGTTTTTCTATGAGGGCATCTATAAATGTACGTGTGCAAAGAATTGTGTTTTGGACAGCACAATGGAAAGTATTGACTAGAAATTCTTACTTGATTAAAATAGTAATGAAAAATAAAATGGATTGGTGTTTCTCCTGCAGACTCAAGGAGAGGTGTAGCTTTGGCCTGATTAAACTTTCTTCACAATTAATACTGAAAAACGTATTATTCCTCACTATCACTTCCCCTTTAAAGTTATCTAAGCACCTTCTTAACTCTTCATGCATCAAAGAGCATCTAAGTAAGAGCAATACAATAACTTTTAAGTGACGAAAACTGGAAAAGTTGCTTTTATGTCCAATCCTTCTATTTTGTAGCCACAAACTTGTCCTAGATAATAACCTAAACCATCTGTATCAGTAACTGGAACGACATAGTTACTGCTTGCAAAGAAATACTGAACTTTCAAAACACATACCCTAGGTAACAAAAAAGGCATCAATTTGTAAGCATCACTGAAAGTAAAGACGCTAAATTTACTTTTGTAAACTGCTTTACCTGTGCTGTAGTAATTTTCCAATAAGAAAACAAAGAAACAGAAGAACAGGAAGAAATATAGGAAATTCTTAACATGTGAGCCTTTAAATCACTGCACTAATCTCAGCTGTAAGTCAGAAATCAGCTGAAAGCTCAGTGATGATGTAACAAAATTTTCATGTACCATATCAAAACTGCAAAATATATGATGTAGAAATGACAAGCTGACAGCTCATTTCTGAAAAGCCTTTTTCCACACCACCACCAGACTCCATTTTGAGTGAAGTCTTACCACTCCTCCCACCAACAGAGTGTGTGCTGAACAGTAAATTGCTAGCTACATCCTTCGGAAATTTTCTATTAAAAGTCCCAGGATAACTGAGATTATTTTACTTTGAGAACCAAATTTTGGCCTATTTTAAGGAATGTCTAAACTTACTCCAGGAGAAAACGGTTGGCTCAGCTGCCTTTGTTGCTGCAATGAGTGTCAGGTAACTCCACTCATCCACAAGAGAATATGGCTTTACTCAAAGGAGATCAGTTAAAGAGTCAGAACACTTCACCTCCTCTGTAGCTTGTGAGAAGTCAGCTTCTGGTGTAGGACCTGAGAAGGAAGGACACGAAGACAGAATGTGGTGAGGTTTTCACTTGCTGTTTATGGCTGTTGTGAAAGCAGGACAGCTGGCACAAAGCGTGACCGAGCTGGTGATCACATTTGCAGAAGCAGCAGCTCAGGGTCTGAAGGAGATCTGATGGGAAACTGTGGCTAATGGGGAGGCTTTAGGGGTGATGCCCCAAACAAGTGACCTTGGCAGTGTGTATGTAACTGCTGGACACACTGAAGAGGTTGTGTTTGTGGAGGCTGCAAAAGAGAAATTCACCCTATCCTTCAGGCACAGCATATAGTAGATGAAAAAATGGATATTCTGTCCTTTCAGCATGATACTTGCATTGCTTTTCCAAAATTCAACTATCATCACAGTACTCTCTCTTTTTTTTGCAGCACCTTCCTCTACCAAAATCTCAGAGCAGCCATGAACATCTGAAGCCATACTGCCACATACAGAAACACAGAGCATGCTTCAGACACAGGGAAGCTGTGGGTTTAAATGCCTCAGGCAAAGGAAACAAGTCAATTTGGATTTCTCTTATCTCTAGCAACAGAGGGCAAAAGAAAGGCAGTCTATAAACACCATCTCCTTCTCCAGCAATTTGTAAACCTAGCACATCTGTCCCATGCTTTATTTATGAGTGAATGAAAAACAATTGGATTTGTGTCAGATAGAATATCTAAATGCTGAAAGGAATGACATTTCGGTTTTTCATTTTGGCCATACAAATACATAGTTCATGTTTACTTTCACTATGAGTCAAAATCCACTGTCTTTCCTTAGAGTTATAATTAAAAGGATGGATACAAACAAACCCTTTGGCCCTGCTGGCTTGCATTACTTGAAACAATGCTGCCTCAGATGGTGAAAATATTGGAAAACGAAAACTGCCACTTTTTCTTTTTGATGCCTTGGATTCTGAGACCAGTACTGTGTTAACTATATTTCTCATGTTTCTAATTTCAAGAGAAATGTCACTGTAGAGTTACTGATAGCAACCAAAACAGTGAACCTTCTATTTTGCCTGTGGGCTGAAGTCAAATTATACACTAGTTAAAAAAAGAAATTATATGGTATGCAAGGATTTTCTACAGTAGACATCAGAGGTGAATAATTCTTTCCATGTATTATTCTCCTTCCTTTACCCCAAAAATAGCTCCCATAAATAAGAAAGTTCAAAAACTGCAAACTGTTTAAGAGTTAGCTGAACGCTACTAACTGATAAGGACACCTCAGAAGTAGCTGAAGTGTGTATTGTGCTTTAGAAGTTTTAATTGAAATACAAGTCTTCTGCTGTTCAGATAGTAATTATTTTATAAATCTACATATAGAAGCAATTACTAACATTTTTATTTTTATTGCAGCTAATAGTGGCACTACAAAAACTAAGTTGGATGATGCTATCGCAGATAATTTTTTCCTTTAAAAAATAAGCAATCAGGAAAAAGTAACATAAAGGCATTTGCAGAAGGATCAATATGCTCTTGATCTGGTTTAAGACAGTACCAGAAAGTTCTCTCTCAGAAAATCACAGGATTAAACAGATAAACTCCCTTTGTTTAACAGGATTTTGAAATAAAGGCCTGTTAACTGAGATGGAATTAGAAGGAAAATCCAATAGGTAATTTACATATTATGTATTTATTAAAATGTAATTCCTATTGTTGATTCCTACAGAAACTTGCACAATAATGATGATTAATAAAATTTTAATTTCTCATATAATTTTCCAGCAATTACAATATCTGTGTCTAAAAGTATCCTAAGGTGACATATTCTTAGTGAATTTAAAATCTGTCTTATATTCAGAAATTGCACTTATTCATAAATATATCGGGTACTTTTCAGTACTTACAAAAATGCATGGGTACTTAACTAATTTAGAAAAATTAGCTGAAGTAATCATTGTTTGATTTAATGCTTTTACAATATATTTTTTTTATTTCATTCCTTCTGTCATACCTTACTAGTGATAAACTGATGGGTTTTGATGGAAGATAGAGAAGTAAAATTTGTGTTAACTGTTTCATGCTGAATCATTTATGCTTCATGTGATCTAGTGCAGATTGATTTCCACATTTCAAACAAGCCTGTAACACAGAAGCTAAATGAAAGGAACACTGCATCTATCTTTGGGTTATTCCACTCTCTTCATTGTGGTGATGGCTCAGAGTAGGTGGACACCTCCCCACCTACATAAGCCATGCACCTGGGCTGACAGTATGGCCTGGATACAGGTGAGAGATCTGCACCAGGAAGATACAATCTGCAAGAGCTGCAGACACAGCCCCATGGCAGAGATAGGGACGACTTGTACTGCCTCTTTGCAGGCTCCCCAAGTTGTGTCTACACCACCACCATCATGGGATGCAGACACAGCAGCTGGCTGGGCTTACTGATCCTGCCCCAACATCTTCCCGTATCCCACCTGCCTGGCAAGTCTCCACTCCTCTGAGGGCAGGCAGACTCACAGCCAAGGTGCAGCAATTCAGTGTGGTATATGCTTTTACTTGGGAAAATAAAATTCTGAAAAATTCACAGAGTTGAAAATGAGTATTGCCATTTTATTTCTTCTGGTATTTTCTGGAATACTTCTATCAAGGCATTACTTAATGAAGGAGGAATTTGCTTCTTGAAAAAAATGCAAATGTCGTCTCCATAAAATGTATGTTCGTAGCCTTGAAACCTTCTTGATCCTTACTGCTACTGTTACATGACTACTTTGAGAGACTAGAAGACACTCCAGTATTTCTGACCTTTTCCTAAAGAGTGACACTATTATAAAACATTCATGTACAAATAGGCCTAACCATCTAATCTCTCCGGAGTTTAATACTTCCATATGCATTTACGATCCCAACATTCTAACTCTTAATCTAAACTTAGGTATTTTTCTCTTCATTGACATATAATACATATGAACTTGTCACACGTGAAGGAGGTGATAACCTCAGAATGGGTTGTTCCAGTTATGCAAACTTGCGTAAATTTCGGTAATGCTAAAAGTAGACTAAATTTCTCTCAATAAATGGAAATTTTTCTTTTTATTTTGTGAGACATCCAAGTTGATAGCAGTCCCCTCTTTAATTTCTCATCCATACTAATTGTGCTTTCTGCACGGCTGCCCAGCTCTTTGCTCTTGCATTGTTCAGTGCCCATTGACAACTCTGACAAAGCTTCAAAGAAGAGAGCACGCTCCCTACCTATCACATGCATGCACCTTCTTCCCACAACTTTACATCACTAATGACTTAAAAGATGAAAACTTTCACTGGTTACACAGCCAAAAATTCACGTCTATTTTCTGCCATAATTTCCTCTTTTTTATGAATTCTCATGGATCTTTGGAAAAGTGACTGAGACTCTCATCTAGTTTCTTTCTGCAGTTCCTGAAGAATTCCTCAGCCAGTGTTGACCCAGTGTGGGCTCAGCAGCTGATTTTCACTGAGAAACATGTTTTATTTAACCATGTAACATCTACTAGAGTTGCTGAAAACACTATGGTTTTCTACAGCTCAAGCATTACAATACAATGAATTTACAGTTTCTCATGGCTCAGTTCAACCTCGAAGCAAAAATAGATTTGTGGAAGAAAATTACTTAAATAGTTTGTTTACCTCTCTGATAAATTACATGCCCTACTTCAATTTAAAGAATAAAAAAAAAGAGATTGCTATGTCCAAGTAATATTCCTATAGAATATGGAATTTATAGACATATTTCACATTTAAAGCAAATGCACTCATAAAAATACTTTGAAATTGTATTTCCAAGTCTTGGTCTTTTTTTTCCATTTTTTTTCTAAAATCTGAGGTTAACTAACAGTAACAATGCAATTTGGCCCTGCTGTCAGATGTCACAGCATTAAGTATTACAGAAAATACATAAAACAGTGATACCCAAATCCTAATGCACAGGAGAGTTATTCATTAATTTTAAGAAGGTTTTAGCAAGGAAGCCTAGGTTGAACATAAAAACTAAGATGAGATTTTAATGTCTCTACATCATTAACTACTTCAGGGTGTATTTCAAACTCATAAAACTATCCCATTTTGTACCCAAGACAGAAATCCCATAGCAGGCCAGAACTTTCTAAATAATGTATTTAATAATTTATTTATAGGATATCTAAATGCAAATAGCTGCAAAGGATTGAAAAAGGTGCTCTCATAACCCAGGGTTTAGTTAGGAAATGCTTACACTACTTAAAATTCCAATGTTTTAAACTTACATTCTATAGCTTCATCTAACCTACGGGGATTAATTGTAACATCTCACAGTAACTATTAGGAGGTATATTTTCTTTATCCTCTACTTAATTTCGATAAAACCTCTTCAATGCACAGTTAACTGCTATACTGATGCATTTTAAAGCTAATATGAAGATAATGTAAGACTCTTCAAAGCAATTCGTAAAATTATTGTATTTGCTTAAGCCAGTCCACCTGAGTTCCAAAAAAATCCACTAGTCATCTTGAAACTTCCTGGTAACCTTATTTCTGTCTACACACTAAGCTTTTTTCACCAATGAAATTTCTGTAAAATACAAATTTCAACAATCTGAAGGTGCAACCAACATGTCTAAGCATAAGAATTTGTACACCACACAAGATTTGTACTATCAGAAAAAATACATGATCATATTAACATATCTGTAGTAATCTTTAAATGTTACCATCTGTGGCTATCAGTATAGAAACTGAAATAAAAAAAGCAGTTTTCTTCATGTCTGACCTTAGCCATTCACACTTTCATAACAAGTATTTTCTTAAAATAATTTTATTTATTTAAGCATTATTATCCAATTCTAATCATGACCACAGGGCTGAAATTGGTTTGTACTTATCCCAAATGCCCGCATTTTATACAGCTGGTGACATAATAGACCATGACTCTGAAAGATGTTCTGGCCTACAAACCACACATTTCTGTCCTCATTAGAGACACACAGAGGACACATAACATGTCATTTTTAACTAGCTCTCAGCTGAAAATACTGAATAGTGATTTTAAACTATTTTAAACTATTTTCTCAGTAATTTAAATTCTAGAAGTTTCTCCTCCAATTGACTTCTCCATAAGAACTCAGAAATGTGTACTGTCTGAAGTTCACTTCTGCTCCAGAATTAATTTCCTCCTCTGACCAGACTCGCTCTTAAATTCATCATCATTAGCACCCCAAACCACTAATACTGTTTTCTATCTGACCCACGTGGTTCCCAAGAGAAGGAAAACGTGTGTACTCTTCCCATCCCTACTGGTGATCCTGAAATGAGAAAAATGCTAAATTATTTTCCAACAATCCCTCATATCTCAGAAAGGCAAAAAATACATCCTACAACTTTTTCTGAAGGAAACTGCAAGATAAGTTTCTTGTTATGTGAGTACAGTCTGAGAGGTTTCTGGGCCTCAAAGAGTCGAATGCCACAGCCACAAAGATGCTGCACCATTATTTTCACGGTGATTTCTAATAAAAAGTATTTATGGCAAAATTCTCTGTTGAACTTGCCAACACAGCCTTGGAGAGAAATCTCAGATACCCTTTTGATTTTAAGAGCATTCACTAGAGATATGAGCTGCAGAACCAGCCCAAATGGTACCAATTTATCCTATCTGCTTGGAGGACCTTCAGGGAGCAGATGGGATTTGTAAAGATTATATAACTCATTTTGCTGTGACATCAGCTGTAGGAAGTGATGTTCCTCTGAGCACCATCTTCTCAGTGTTCCAGTGAGCCAGGAAGCAAAGACACACACACAGAGGTGATCAGAATAGAACTATTACTATTAAATCATATGGATGAAATTAGAACTGTGGTCTCTAGTATTACTATGAGGGAAAAAAAAGAATGCCCTCCACAGCAAAGTGAAAAGTTTGCATATTCAAAAGCACAAAACAAAGCTGCATTTTGTGGAGTGGGGGAAATGGTAACTGCTGGGAAACTAAAATATAACAGAAGATGGAGAAAAACTCTGTTTGTAAGCCAAACGGTATTTTCATTTGCATCATAAGTCTCTAGGACAGAATTTAATCAGATTATACATATAAAAATATAGGTGTTTCAATTTTCAGAGAATCTAAAGTTCATATCCAGAACAAGAGTTCTCATGGGTGAATATTTCTAAAGAATAACTGTTATGCATACCAAACTAAAATTCCTAAGACACAAGGAAATATACAGAAAATACCATATTTTTCAGGATTTTACTTTGCTTTTATAGGTAAGTGTCATCGGCCAACTGAAAGTATGATCTCTATTATGTATATTCCATGCAAAGCAATTTCAGCTAGACTATTCCAAATACTCAAGAAAAGCAACCACTTCCAGAGAAACTGAACAGCCTTGTCAAAGTGAAATATGGCAAAATGAAAAAGGAAATAATAACTTTGTTTTTTTACCTAGACATATCTGAAGTTTGCTAATAGTTATTAGGATTTCAAGTAGTGATGTTGTACAAACCCACTAATTTACCTTAGAAGGCCCATTGGAAGTTCACCTAGCCCTATGTTACATGCCACAAATAAACCTGGTAACACAGATGCCCACAGAAAAACCAGAAAAAAAACCCCAAGTATAAAATTGTAACTTACTACCTTGAAATGTCTATTTTTAGTGACTACTGAATACTGGAGATGCCTTTACTCAATAAAAGCTGCAGTTTACAACCTAATGTGTTTTGGGTTTTGTAGATAGGCAAAAGACATTTGCAGGACTGAACCACTTTGCCTTGCTGACATTCACAGTTGGCTGGGATTCAGAAACAAGCATTCCTGTAAATAATTTCTCTGTGAACATAGATTTTCATAGCAAAAACTGACCAGATCAAATCCACTTGAAGAGCTTGCCCCTTTTTTTTTTAAATCCATCCAGAGAATGAACATGGAAGAGAAAGGAAAGGGAGAAATTTCAGAGATGAAAGTAGAATTTAAATGTAAAAATATCCTTCCAGTAGCAAGAAAAGTAATGCTTCTTTCCCTCCTGTGACTGGATTTTAACCCCATCTTCTATTTAGAAGACAACAGTTCCAAATTACTGTGAGTATGAGATTTTCCCCCATTGCTTTTGCTGAAACTATGCAACCTTTTCAGAAAATATTGAACAAGTCATTGACAAAGAGACAGCATGACTGCAGTTAATTACTCACTACAGACACAGGGAGGATCCCAATGAAAAAGGGTTATAAACAAAGAAACACATTTTACACCAAAACAGTCTTGTTCTCTCCTCATTTCTGCCCTAACACTGTGCTATCCAAAAGGATTTTGACAGCTACCTGAGGGCACTAAGCAGAGAGATTATAAGCAAAAATGATTTCTCAGGACCTGACATGGGATGCAGTTTTCAGGTGGATTTGCCAGCATACTTCCTAAGCAGAATATGCTTCAGACACAAAAAACTCTTTCAATTTTCAATGTTAGGTTTCAGTAGACCTCCTAAACTTTGGTAACATTTGAAAAAGACAATTTGGGTCTTCTGGATCAGACTGAAAATGATTTTGAATAAGTCTCCCCCCTTGGTGAAAATGTACCTCAAGGCCTCCTCTACACTCAGCATTATTTGGTGGCTTCCTACAAGTGAACAATCCTCATAAAATAATTTCTTCACCTTTTTTTTTATTAAATAAGTGTCTCTTGAAGTCTGCCAGTGCCACAATGCTAATTGTTCTCTGTTCAAAAATTTTCATTCCACACACCCAAACATCTTCCTCTGCAGCATGCTTTGCTCTTATCCCAAGAGGCACAATCTGCCCCCATAACCTGCTGTACTGCAGTACCTAATATAATACAAAATATATGAAAAATATAACCCCAAAAATATATGAAAGGACAGACAGAGAAGTTATGGCAGCTGTCACAGAGACACATACGATGTCCTAAAAGAGTAAGTGCAATCTACCTCATGAAACTAAAAAGCAAAAAACAGTAGTCTTATCAGGAAATCAAGCCATATCATTGACTCCACAGTTTGTATTCTTATTAACTGCTTCAGCTGGTAATTTCCTGAGTATTTGCAA
>WBNO01022991.1:10643-78675 GCA_013400575.1 Peucedramus taeniatus
GGCCCCGGGCTCGCCCCCCGCGGGGCTGCGGGGGCCCGGCTTCGGCCGAGGGCGCGGAGCGCGAGCGGCAGCACGTGTGCTTGTCCGACCGCCGCGCCCGAGAGAGAAAGTTGTGAGAGCATCTGAGCCTGCCGGGCTGGGCTTCCCCGGGAAGGGCGAGGGGTGAGCAGGCACAGAGGCTGCCTCTGAAATTAGCAGGACGTGGGATTTTGTGTGCTGCGTTGGTGAGCTGAGGGTGATGCTGGGCTCTGGTTTTCATTACAAGAAGTGGAGGTTTTACTGCAACTTTTTGCCTGCCTCTCCGCAATACTTCTCGAACTGGTGCGTGGCTATAGGTCCGCTGAAATTGCCTGGCATCCATGTAGATGTCTTACCACCGAGATTTTTTGCTTCCTCTTCTGTTGTAAATTCGACAGGAGTGACTGGAAGTGGTTTTTGCTCTTCTGAATATTACTGTTGTGACCTGATGCGGCGACGCTGTGTTTAACTGCTTGTCAGACTGATGTCACAAAGAACTTTCAAATATTTTCAGTTTACAGTTTTCTCGATCACTGTTATTAATAAGAGCAGTTGACAGAAGCTGTTTTTTGCTTGAGTTATTCTTCAGCTTGATGGGTTTATGTATGGCTCATAAATCACAGTATGACCTGCATTAAGTGAAGTTTAGTTTTAGGGAGTTGTTGTAATGCACTTCTTTATAACCCTGCCTGTAATTTACCAAAGCTTGTGTTTGTTCTGTTCAACAGTACAGTGCTCTTACACTGTAATTGTCAGTGTAATTTAAATATAACGTGTACGTTTCATAGATCATTGGTAAGAAATTATGGGATTGTATAATCTTTCAGCTTGTTTACCACTTTCATAGCCTTCACATCAGAGTGTATTAGATGGCATCATATATCATTTTCGTGTATTAGTAGCCTTCATTTCAAGGGTCATCACCCATGTATGGTCAATGGCTTCAATTGAGCAATAACATATTTGATTCTTTGTTAATAAGGGTATCCATTACAGAAGTTAGTCCTCCAAAGTATCATAACTTTGGTTAATGAAATATGCTGAATATTACTAGAGGAGGAAGTTAAGGATAGCTTCTTAATTTGAAGCTTACTTTATGTTTCCATGGGTTTTAAAATGCAGTAGATGTCAGGTGCTAAAATTTAGTTGGAAGTAATTTCTGCTGAAAGAAAATTATGCATGATCATAAGTGTCTGTCATTAGTTTACAAGGTGCACACTGCAGTCTTTGCAGTTTCTAATTTACTTTGTGACTTAGGAAAGCTAAGGTCAATGCAAGTAATGATTTCCATGTATGTTGCATGGCTCTTTAGAACACACATGCCTTGAAGAAATTTCTAATGTTCAAGAGTCCTCTCTAAGTAGAACATGATTTGATAACACTGAAAGGGAGCTTTTTTATTAAAAAAAAAAAAAAAGTGTTCTGGATGAAGTGGAGTAAGACATAGAAGCCAAGCATATGCCAAGAACTAGCAAGGCTTTCTAATGAGACCCCAAAAAAATTTTACATCTTAAGTTTTCTGAAAAGTCTTTTTGCTAGCTTCCTTTTTTCTCCCCCCCTTTTTTTTTCCCTTTCCCTTGTCTCCCAGTCTGAATACTACTGCTCTGAATTGAGCAGTAATGGGACTGTTTAATGGAAAAACAATAAAAATGAACAGTGAAACTTTGAACCTTACAGCTGACTCTAATGTAATTCCGTTATCATGGTAAGTATTGAAATCATGTTGGCAAAGTCATTACCCGGTGAGGATGGAAGGTTGAAGTACAGACAAGTAATGCAATTAGGTTACTTATGTCTTTTGATGTGCACATTATAACCCAAAATACTTACAAGGAACAGGGATTGAAATACGAGTTTGAGTTCAACTCCCTGAAATATAAAGAAAATTAAGAGTTCTTTGTGACTACCCTAGAAATGAGGGTAGTTTCTTTCATACTAGAAAAGACTGCATTAGAAATAGTATCCTAGTAGAAATGCAACTTCTTTTTTCCTATTAAGTTAGTAGCAGGTGCAAGAATTTAAACGGTCAGCACAGTTATTCTTTGCCCTTGAGGTATTCAATTTCTTGATACTTTGTGTGACTTTACACAAGTTTAGAGGTCAGTCCTACTGAAACTGCAGCAGACTTTTCTTCTATATTCTAAGATCGTGTTAGGTTACAAAGGTATGTGTGTAGAGTCAGCACATCATGCTAGTGATGTGCAGTTGGGCTGTTGTGGTGTGTCCTGACCATGGGAGAGAGACAGAGCTGTCTGTGACTTCAATAATTTAGTTACAGGCTGAACTGGTTTTGCCTTCGTGGGTAAAATGAGTGTCTAGTTGATATTCTGACCCTGACAGCAGTGTTTATAAATGTGCCGTCTTGTTTTAGGAACAATTAAATTCATGTTATAGATCATCAGGTGGTTTTGAGGAGATGGCATGGTGAAATGATGTTTTGACTACTTATAAATTAAGCTTTCCCATTCATTGCTGAAACAAACATCCCCAGCTTTCCCTGTGAATGAGGGCTCTGTCAGCCTCTCCCACCACCTCAGCTGCTCGCCATAGCACTGGAGTGAAGGAGGGACGGCAGTCTGATGGAGGAGGTATTGATATCCTGACAGCAGTAAGCAGAGAAGCTGTTCAAAAGCAGTCCACAATGCAGAAATAGTCTGTTTCTATCAATGGTAGAACAGTGTCCCCTGGGGACTGTGTCATTTCCAGTGCCTAGAAGAAGAGGCACTTGCATATTTACTGCTATCTAGAAATTCTAACGTGACAAACTAAGCTTTTTTTCATGAAAATAGTGCTGCAATAAGTTACATAAGGATTTTAATTTTTTGTTCTGCAAATTGTTTCTGAGTAGGGAAGTCTTCTTTAGGAAAAATTGAAAAATGAGAAGAAGATACAGCTATGATTTCAGACAACATTAATGACTTTGATCGCTTTACATTAATTCTATAAACATAATTAATCTCTATGAACTTCCATTTAATATAAACTTTTTAAAGCTGTAATGTATTCACTTAAGAATTTGATAGGCTTGATTTTTATATTTTGGTTATTGTTATTTACTTCTGGTTTATCATATTATTTAAAGTGGAGATTCAAGGGTAAATGTACATTTAAAGGTTCTGAGTTATGTGGTGCAACAAGATTTCCATAAAATACAGATTGACATAAATGATGGACTCAAGGGAAAAAAAAAATAGTTTATTTCTAGTTTAATCTTTCTAAGACTGTCTTCCTTGCTATACTGTGGGAATAAGGGAAATTGAATAGGG
Source organism: Peucedramus taeniatus (assembly GCA_013400575.1). Classification (NCBI taxonomy): domain Eukaryota; kingdom Metazoa; phylum Chordata; class Aves; order Passeriformes; family Fringillidae; genus Peucedramus; species Peucedramus taeniatus. The sequence continues at coordinate 13,928 of WBNO01022991.1, forward strand.
TGTTTCTATTGCCTTTTTTAAAAAAAAGGCTTAGAAATTCCTTAAAACATTATGATATCCTTGAGTTTTGATTACAGTTTTTACAGTTGAACTTTGGAGGGGGGAGTTTGTTTGGTTTTGTTTTGTCATTGGGATATTATGTATGTGATGTAAGTATCTTTTCTGATCTTTTGATAAAATTTCAAGACCAGGGTGTTTGGATACTAAGTTATACTGGTAAAACTTTTAATTTCAATTTTGTTTTCTATGGAGGAAAAGCAGCAATTTAATGCAACCAGTAGGATGTTATCCTGGCCCAAACCTGGTTATCTCATCCCATCTAAAGTTAGTGCTGCTTTGGCTACAGTAAGACTTTACCCTTGTCTGTTCATACACTGTCAGTATATGAAGCATAAATTAGTGTAAAAGTACCAAATTTCTTGCAGCAGTTTTCCATTTTCTGTTATGTGGGTATTATGTTATATGTTTCTTTCTGTTCATATGGGAGGCCAGTGTGGGTGGTGACTGAAAGGAGAGCAGTCTGGTGAAGCAACCCCTAATATATTTCAACTTCATTTTGTATTTTTTTTCATTCATCACATCCCTGCTTCCTGGTGTCAAATTTCCTCACTTAAAATTGAATTGAACAGCAGCATCTCTTTAGTCACAGATGCTCTGTGATACTTACAGGTGTATTACTGAAATGCTTTATGTGTAAAGTAGGGAAAGAAAGTAGATTTCTGGCTTTGTTTCACATATGCTCATATATAGTGAGGGGTGCTGCTTTAACCTCCTGACTGAGGCACTTCTACTGGAGAAACTGGTGATGGTGTTGGCCTTTTTTTATTTTTGTGAGTGCATGGTGTCCAGAACTAAGAGCAAAAGCTGTGCTGTGAGGGGGAAACATTGTTCCATGGGATAGTCTTGGAGTTCTCTTTCCATTGTCCTGTGAAGCCTGTGCTTCCGTCTGGTTAGCCCCAGTATTACATGTTTCTCATGGGTTAGTGAGGTATGGATTTAAATGAACTCCTTAGGATAAGGAGAACTTAGTCCTTACAAGTCCTAGGCCTCTTTTGTAGTTGGCAAACAGACACAAAATCGACTTACTAAGCCTGGTGGTTATGAAAGTAGTGACTTTGTCTTCTGAATCCAGAAAGCAGCTTCAGCCTGAATTCTGTCATGAAAACAGTCATTAGTTTCTGAAGTCTGTGAAAAGAAGTGAAAATTTACATTTTCCCCAGAATGCAATGTTTTCTACTGTTTAGCACACAGATTTTGATAATCATGAATTTTCCGGGACAGTTGACCCTGTCAACTCACTACTGATGCCAGCAAAGTACAAAGCTTGGGTTGGTGAATGCTGTTTCTGGTGCATAAAAGCAGCATCTTGACAGCACAAGTTTCTTCCCCCCCCCCCGCCCCTGCTTTTTTCCCCTTCCTTTTCTGGTTGATTTCAACAGCTGCAAAATCTTGTACAAAATATGGTTTGGTTAATACATAAATATACACCTATTTTCTATTATTACACTGTTAGGACACTGTCAGTTACTTCTGTATTTAGTTCCACTGTCTCAATTATTTACCTTTGCTTTCACCACAAACTTATGAGGCAGGAGAGTTTTGTTTCTCTTTAGCAGAGGAGTAAATAAAGTATAGAGTGACAAACAGGCTCAAGTCTACAAAAGTAGCTGCTTGACTGCTGCTGACATTTATTTGTACTATTTTGGGAGAGTACCTGTCAGACCATAAAAAATACTGATAATATGAAGCCTCAGTTTCTCTGGTCAGTTTCTTTTCATGTGCTGTTCCAAGCAAGTAATTGTTTCTCTCCTCAGAGCAGCAGCTGGGACCTGTTGTGTTCAATATTCTTTTATTTTTTGAATTTATTAACAGTCCTGTTAATTGCTGTGCTGATTACTGTGCTGGTGTGTTAGCTCCAAGAGTCCCCGTACGTGGCATGACAAAAAAAGAGTTTAGTGCCTTAAACTGCAGAGCATTGACAGCCTGAGTTTGCCTTTTAGGTGTTTTAAGTCACACAATTAACACTTATGTAATTCAGTCCTTTTACCTAAATTGCTCATGTGTAATTTCATTCCCTTGTATATATTGGAGCCTACTGAGGAAAATATAATTTGAGTTCTAAAACCTTTGTTACTTTATTGCCAAAAATAGTATTGTGTCTTAAAACAGTATGCTTCTGTTGTGTTCAGTATACCAGAGGGAGCCCTCCTGTGGTTAATTTAATACCTATCAATTTTCAGGAGTGTTACTAAATAGAGTGTATCTTACAGGATAAAATAGACTGGTTTGGATATTTAATTTTCTTTCTATTTAACTCAGCATTTTTAATGCATTTCAGCTAATTTATTGTGCATAGTCATTTTGGCTTAATCCACATCAAAACATAAGATCATGAAACCTCAGTGCATACTGACTCTTGGACTTGTAGAAAGGCTGCTGTGATGAAGGGGATTCCATGGCCGTATTGAAGCAGTGGGGTGCAAAATTGCTCAGTTGTTAGAGGGGGATACCCAGCTATATTTTGTCCTCCCACTGGGATGTGATGCTCAGTTCTTTCCTAAACTTCCTCATCTCCCTGTGCAGGGAATTTCTCTTGTGTCTGGCTGTGAAGGATTGCAGTGGTACTATAGGTGTCCTGGTCAGGAGCCAGACTACACTGTGTGTGCTGTATGTAGGCAGGTGTCTGTTCACACATAGAAGAAAGAACAATTCAGCTTTTCTCTTGTTTTTAATGCTCAGACAGGTAACTTATGGTCTTTGTTTAGCAATATGCTGATACACACATTTATAGCAATTGACTGCAGCAAAACTGTGTGTGTACTGACTATTTTGATGGATTTGGGCCAGGAGCAGACATCTTGGCTACTTTAAATTAGTCTGGAAAAAATTAATTCAGAGATCAACAAGTTAAATGCAATGCAACTCAGGAATCCCAAACTAAAATTCTGCATGTATTGTAAATGTTCCTCATGGTCAAAAGACCAAATTGTGCTGACTGAAAGAATTAGCAGTCCCATTCTTTTAATTTTTTTTTTTTTTTAATGTGAAAAGGCTTCATTAGGAGATGGCAACCTTCTGAACCTTCGTTCTGAGAATTCCAGTGTGTCTTGTTTTAACTTTGGCAGGCAAGCGAGCACCACACCATTGTGCTCCCACTCCCATCTCAGTGGGATGGAGGAGAGAATCCAAAGGGTAAAAGTGAGAAAACTCATGGGTTGAGATAAAGACAGTTTAATAGGTAAAGCAAAAGCCCCACTGCAAGCAAAAAATACATAATCAATTCACCGTTTCCCCTGGGCAGGCAGGTGTTCAGCCTTCTCCAGGAGCATCGGGCTCCATTGTGCATAACCATTACTTGAGAAGACAAATGCCAGCACTCCTGTTGTTGCCTCTTCCTTCAGTTTTATTGTGACTCTGATGCCATATGGTATAGCTGTTTTCAGCTGTATCTTCTCCCAGCTTCTTGTTCAGCCCCAGCCTCCTCACTGTCAGGGCAGTATAAGAAGCAGAAAAGACACTGATGCTGTGTAAGCCCTCCTCAGCAACCACAAAAACATCCCTGTGTTATCAGCACTGTTTCCAGCACAAATCCAAAATATAGCCCCCTACTAGTGGCTGTGAGGAAAATTAATTTTATCCCATCTGCAATCAGCATGTAATGTAAATGGGTTTTTGAGGTCAAGCTCTGTACTGGTTCATTGATTTCAACCTGATTTTGACAATTGTCACATTTAGAAGCGTTTCACTGTGTGATATACTTGTTTGGGTAGTCTTATTCAAAATATGTTTTCAACAGAGAAATCCTTTCGCTCTTCTTTATAAGAAACACCATGGAAGAGACTTGCTTGTGATGGTTTGCTCAAGAGGTAAAGAGGAAGAAAATCTATTGCAGGGATTTAACACGACTTCATGCTTATTTTTCAAATTCTTTACCTTCATTTCCATGATTTTCACACATTTTTCTGTGACATGGCTCCAAGTCTATGCAAACACTCAGTGATCCAAGTCAGCTATTTAGTCACCAAACTAATAACAAAGAGAATTGTAGGAACAAAAATGATGAAGTGTATGTCCAGCTAACAGCAATATGTAGGCCACACTATCCCACTCTCTTCTGGATGCTTGTGCTCCACAGGGCCAGAGCTGTCATGTTTCACAGGGACAGTGTTTCCTTTTGCTGTCATTTTAGATCTCTTGGCAGATACTATTGATGGAATTTCCTATTATATCTTTCTCTAGTCAAGTCCTGTTTATTGAACACCTCTGCCCCTAGGAAGCAGTCACTAGCTGAAATATGAGTCTTTCTTGTCACATGTGGATTTAACAGATAACTACAGCATCCATTTCCCCAGCAGCACCTCCAGCTGTTGGTTACCTTCCCATGCCAGAAATTTTCAGCCAAATCCCTGATGACAGTACACAATGGTATTTGACAGATGCTTCATTGGATCATCTGAAAACACCTCCAGAAGAGTATAAGCCTAACTGCCAGACTTCTCTCTGAAGAAGTTTAAGAATATTTTTGTGTTGTCTTCAGAGACATGGGAACAGTCACCCTAATGAGAACTGCAGCAGCAAGAAATTCGGAGATTGGTGCCACTGGCAGTACCAGCGTACAGTGCCATGAAACTTGTCATGTTTGTTTCACCTGAGAGCTACCACGTCCAGTGCAGTTTGCTGTGTGTTGCCAGTTGTTGGGTTTTTTTTTGTTTGTTTATTTGTAATGAGAAATTTGCAGTGTGAATTTGATATAGTAGGCTAGAAAATCTGGCCTGTATGACTGAAATGTTTCATCAGTGATAAACCATTGATTCTGTGCTTAAGAAGCAATGGCAATTGGACAGTTTTCTTCTTTGCTACACGGTGGCTTATGACAGCATGTGATACTGCTAAGAGATTTAGCTAGGCACTGTAATTATCTAAACTAGAATTTTGTCAGGACACCAGTATTAGTACAAGGTGCTTTAGAAATTGGATTGCTCACTGAAGTGTGTAAGTGTAGATTTATCAGACTAACTTAAGGAGCTCATTTGCCTAAAGAAGCACAATTTTTCATACTTGTACTTAGAATAACAGATGTGTTTATTTAGAAAATTTTAGCCTGTTTACTTATTTTGCTTTCTGTAAATAGTTTTCTATCAGTTAAGTACTAGGAGAAGGCAGACAAATATTTAGGACAAATAAGAACATTTCATAGCAGTCTATGACAAGTTCCATTTATAGATGAAGATGGGAAAGAGGAAGGACTCCTTTTGTCTCTGTTCAGAGCCAATGCCTGTGAAATACAGGCCCTGCAGTGTTAATGGCTCCTCTACTGTGAGATAAGTATTTTATCCCATATGTTTTTGCCTCACTGTGAATAAAATCTCCCAATTTTGCATTGGATAAAACAATTTTCTGTCACATGCAGTTTGTCTTTCTGTTTTAGCATCCAGTTTTGTCATCCACTCCCTGGGCTAAAATTTGCGGTTGTAATGTAACTTCTGGGTGAACTTTGTGTGACTTTGCTGAAACTTTTTGATTGTGTCCAAGGGAGCAAGGTCAAACAGTGCTCATAGACTGGAGAGGTTTGTGATGTTCGCACCCACAAGAGATAGCTCCAGTAGATACTGGCAACTGAAATACCCTCTGCGCAGATCAGGTTCATCCTTGGCAAAACTTTGCTTGTCCCTGGCAAAGCCTGCACAGATGCAGCAGTAGTTAGCCAGAGATAACTACTAGATAACTTGAGGAGAGACTATAAATTGCACCAAATCTAATGCTGAAGCCCCATCCTTCAGTGGTTCTCCAGTTTTGAATCATCTGTCTTGAATAGAAATACTACATGGTTTAATGCAGTAGTTGACTTACTTAATATGTTTTTTTTTAATATGAGAGCACAATGACCAATGTGGTTTTTCAGCTTTTCAGCATAGCAGCACACTTCCATCTCTTTCTGCTTTTTCTCTTTTTTATTTGCTTTTTCTTAGGGGAAGCCCTCCACATTTGAGATTATTTAATGTTTTTGATATCCCACTTAGTTCATTGGTAAATTACGGTATTGGACTGAGTTGAGTAAATTTTTAGATTGCTTTTTCTGTAGAGCAGTAGTTTCACAATAGCATGGAGAATGCACTTAAAAGACACATTAATGCCATTCAACAAGCAGTATATTTTTATTTTTCTCAGACTCTGATAAATGACTACATTTTGAGTTGCATTTGTTATGGGTACAAAATGAATGACAGACTTGAATGGATGCTGTTTTTGCTAAATTGCTCAATATAAACTAAAGTGACATTCAAATTGCTGATCAAATTTTACAATTATAACAACAGTATAAAAATGTAAATTCAGAACTTTTATGACATTGAGCAACAAATTCTCCTCTAAGGTACAGAATCATTAAAGACACAGCACAGATGAGAATAAAAAATACTTGTGATGGCTCTAAAAATTGGGAAATAAATTACAGAAGTGTTGCAGCGAGATATTCCTGCAGTGTATGTAGTCTGTGTTTCACATCAGATTAAATCTTTTCCAGCATCCTTGGGCATCCTTGACATAATTTCCAATAATGGTGAAGCAGTGGAAATTTCTCCAAGCACATGGAGGTGCTCCTCCATGGAGGTCATATTTTATTTTGAGTGATACTGCTTGAACTATATTGAGAGGAGTGTGGTTTTATATCCCTATTTTCCCTAAAGTAATCCATTTCAGAAATACAAGCCCAGTGTGAGTGCAGCCAGAACATATATATATAAGCCTATGCTTTGCTAACATGAAAGTGAAGTTGTGTTCACCTCCACCAACCGCTTATACTAATGGATTTTGAAATCTGCCATTTTTAGCAATGTAGACAGACATGCCATGTGAGCAGGAAGTGCTTCAGAGGAGCACAGGAAACTTCCGGAATTCCATCAGGGAAAGCAGCCAAGCTGCAGAGGGATGGGAAATAAATTTGACTAGAAACAAGGTCCATTACCTTCTGTAATTTTCCCCCATCTTCCCTGTCTTCTTGCTCCCTGAGGAGAGTGTGCACCAAGAGCAGTAAAGATGCTGAGATGTTTAAACCATTCTTACACAAAACGTTGAGAGAAACCATTTGACAAAGTGTTGTTATCAATGTGAGACTTTCTGTTTCTTTTTACTTGCTGTAAAACTGAGGTGGTTTCTCAGCAAAATTCTAAGTGCTGTAGTGCATGTGCAGACCCCACAGTAGTGCAGTCGCTGAGGATAAAGGTGTTTTCTTTGAAGCAGCTTCAGTATGAACATGTGAGAGACGTTTTTCTTCAGATGCTCAAGACTCACAACAGATGTCTCCTTCAGAAGCAATGAAGAAAAAATGCATTTTATATTGGGAACAAGGAAATGGAGATGGCATCATGCTAAGCAACAACCTGCTTCTGCATCTGGAATGGATGTGAATGACAAATGAACACAGGAGATTCTGCTGGTTTCAGATGAAACAATTTAGAGTAATTTTCTTTGTAGTTTCTGGTATGGGGCTGTGTTTTGGATTGGTGCTGAACACAGGGTTGATAGTATAGAGATGTTTTAGTTATTGCTGAGCAGGGATTGCACAGAGCCAAGGCCATTTCTGCTTTTTGTATGGCCACGCTGGGGAGGAAGGTGGAGGTTCATGGGAGCTTGAGAGGAGACACAGCCAGGATGGGTGACCCAAGCTGACCACAGGGATATTCCAACCATATAACATCATGCACAATATGTAAAGTAGAGGGAAGAAAGAGAAAGAGGAGCAACATTTGGAGTGATGATGTTTGTCTTCCCAAGTAACCATTGAATTTGATGGGGCCCTCCTCTCCTGGAGATGGCTGAGCACCTGCCTGCCCATGGGAAGCAGTGAATTCATTCCTTGTTTTGCTTTGCTTGTGGACATGAATTTTTTGTTCTCTATGAACTGTCTTTATCTCAGCCCATGGGTTCTCTATTTTTCATCCTTCCAAGTCTCTCCCTGATCCTGCTGTTGAGGGAGTAAGTGGCTGCCGTGGGGCTTGGCTATTGGGTAGGCTTAGACCATGACAGAGAACAAGGCCAGGACTGTGCACTTCATAACCCCTTCAAAGACATAGATTTTGGAAAAACTTGCCACTTCCTTGTGTTGTAGAAATGATTTTTCTGTGATATATAAGAGTAGAGTCTTTCTGAATTAAATTTAAAACTGAAATGCATTGAGACTTGAAACTTGTCTTCAATGCATTTTAAAGAAATTTTTAGTAGAATAGATTCCTCAGAGATAGTTGTTAGCGTGGGTTTTGAGTTTTTCCTTTTACTTATATGTATATGCATATATATGTGCACTCCTGTATGTTTGTTTATGGGCAGAAGGTGAAGAGACCATCTTTTCTTCCTACAGGGAGAGGGAATATATTTTTCTTAGTGTAACATGCCAGCAGTCTTGAGAGGAATGGAACAATTTTGTGAAAAACACTATGCGAATACATGGAGAAGCATATGTTAATGAGTATAAATTGGGCACAATCTACAGTGTCTTTGGCATTTTTAAGTTAGGGTTTTTTTAATAAATTGGGAGTTTTTTGGTTTTGTCTCTCATCTCTTTTTAAAAACAGATTGCATGTGGGCTGACCTTGTGTTCAGTTTTTGAACAGCCATAACTTCCAACAATCTACTGAATGTTTTTTCCTCCTCTACTTGAGAAGACTTGAAATCTGTAGTAAATAATGATGTTCGCTCATTTGATTTATGCCCTTGACTGTTTCTAGGCTTTCCTGTTAGTCATGTCTACTCTTTAGACAGTGGCCTCACATACAGATTTTTTTATGTGTATGTTTATTTAGGAAACCATAGACAAGATTGTTCAAAAATACTTGCCGAAGGCTGCCATCCTTATAATATACTTTGATCATCTCCTGGTCTCCTGGTATGTGTGACCAAAAATCAAACAACTGACCTTCTCTTCCATTTAGTAAACTTCTTCATATCACAGATTGCTCTTCAATTTACTGACCTGGTTGTTCGAGAGACCAACTACTATCTTTTAATAAAGGTGGAGAAGCTGCCAGAATGTTAGAATGGAAGTAACAGGAAGGAAATATCTAAGTGATGAAAATATACACCAAGGAAAATAACAAGGAAAATACATCCCATCAAATGTATTTCTTGAACTTCCAAGTTGTGTTGCAGTTGTGTTTCCTGTGCCTTCTCTTTCATGTTCTAATCTGCATGTCTGGCATATTTTGGTATTATGGTATTATTTTTTTTAATGCATACTGACTGCAACCTTGCTTCTCTCTTTTAATTTATTACAGCATATTAGTAAAACTGCTTTGGAATACCCTGGATTAATGATGCATTTAAACTGTTTTAAAATAACCCTGGGCTAGGTCAATTATTGAAGTAATGCCAGCGAGGAATATTTTATTTTGATTGCAGTAAGCTCTTAGTTTTATGTTAACTGCATTGTACAAACATGACCTGTGGGCTTTTAATGTTACAGTGAATTGGAAACATGTGAACAAAGCATGTTTTGCATTTGCATGGAGCAAACTAACTCTCCTTCTTGAGAGGAGATTCTATCTTATATTCCTTGGTTGTACGCGGGGTCACGTTTTTGTGTCAGTGCTCCGAGAATACAGGGCACTTGGATCTTTTTGATATAAAGGGAAGGAATAGTGAGGTGTGGGTGCTGCTTATGGCATGTTAGGCATCACTGCAATCACCCCTTCTGATACTGGTTATCTCCCAAAACCTCATTTGTAAAAGCAGTGCATTTAAGTTTTTCTTGTAAAATTCACGTCCTTAATTATTGCAATGTTTCTTTTCCTTTCTGAAAGTGTAAAGTGTTACTTGCTGTGTTCTGCTTTATAATTGAGTTAGAATGAAGGCTTCTTATATATTTTTAAAAATGCAGGGGTGTGTTTCTTCTCATCCCAAATATGTCTCTATGTTTTAATCTAATCTACTTTTCTGTTCAAAACTGCACTGTAGTTGCTCTGCTAGATTCCAAGATGATGGGCAGCTTACGCTGCAAATTTAAAAAACAAACAAAAATTAGCTCTATATAAGTAAATTTTAGTAACTCAATATTATGTCAATAAAACTGGTATTGACTAGTCTTCAGTGATGTTGGACTTCACAGGTTTGGCAGTGCCTGGGAAGCTTGACTTGCCCATGAAGTTTTACAAGTGACTTTAGGCTGTGGCTGCCATTTTTTCTTAAATAGGTCTTCTGGAAGAGGAGCTAAAAACTGGCTGCAGTCATGGCCTGAAATTGCATCTGTACCAAACTTTTAGAAACTTCTTAAAATAAACAGACAATACACCTCTCCAGAACAATGTTTACAAATAGTTTAGTGGCCTAGTATTTATTTAAAGAGAGTTAACCAGTTCTTAAAATGAAGACTCCTACTTTATTTAGGAGAGCAGTAATTTGGTAGTGACTGAGCTGCTCGAGATGAGCAGAGATTTTGAACATTAAGCCACTTGCAAGGCAAAACAAAATGTAAAGACCAAAAAGATTAATTCCAGTTGCTTCTGAAGAATCACAGGAAGCAAAGTAAAAAACCTTTTTATGGTTCGTGGTTGTTATTAGGCTAAGATAATTCCCAGGTGTTTGAAAACTGAGATATTCCATGTCTAGGAAACAGAGGCATAAAACAAAGACCTGTGAATTCAAGTGGCCAGTGTTTGGAATATACATTATAGTGAAAAGAGTTTATGTAATGGAATAGAGAGAAAATAAGGAAGTGGGAAGTTTGGAGTAGAATATAGGCAGAATTTTGCTGCTATATTTCAGGATCTCTCCATATAATTTTCTTTCTTTGTCTAGCCCTCTAAAGAAAAATGTGGATAAATTATAAAATAATATTTATGGGGAAATAAATAATCCTAGGTTTACATTTGCAACAATAACTTTTGACACAGTAATTGCTACTCAGGAAGGAGCTCTTGATGCTTATATTAGTTTTATGAAAATGTTAGCTTTCATTTCAAAGAGAAAAGCATTGTTATGACTACTGTGTAAATTAGTTGTGTACTCTCAAATATTGTACAGTTCTTGTTCAATCACAGTCATCACAGATGGGATAGAAAAGATAACCTGTTGAGGGAGACCAAATTAAATGAAGTTTTCATTGTTGTCTGACTGATGAAAGCTCTGAGAATATGATAGAGGTACCTGAGAAAAGAATAATATGGAAAAGATATGCAGGCATCACTTTATTGACTCTTTCTTTCAATAGAAATAATAGCATCAAATTAAATACTGTACCACTATCAAAACAAATGGCAGGTGCAGGTTTGTGTACAATAGATTATTAAGATATGGAGCTTTCTGAACCAGGGATTGTGGATATTAAAAGCTTACATGGCTTCAAGAAACAATTGAATACATTCATGGAGGAAAAATACATTAGGGATAAAGACGGTGCCTCTGGCTTGCACTGTCCTTGAACCATCAGTTGCTGGAGTCTGGAAGGGTATTCTAGGGAAGTGAAGTTGTTTGTTTGCCATGTATTTATATCTTTCTGTAGGATTTGCTGTTGTTTGCTGTCAAACAGATAATTATCTGGATGGACCTGTTTGTATAACTCACAAAAGTCATTCTTAAACTAATAATGTGTAAGTTAAAGTTGTCCATAGTAGTTGCTGATGGGAAATCAAGTTGTGGAACAGATGATTTTGAATGAGTTTCTTGATGACAGAGAATGTTCTGTTAAGTCAGAAAGAGTAGTATTGCCAGACAGGTTTGATGTTGCTGTTCCACAGTGAAATTGAGGTGTGGCACACAGAGAGAGTACACAGCCTAGATTAAGTATAACTGTAATAATATGCATTTTCCTATTATAAATGTGTGTCTTGGTGTATGAGTTAATATTTGAGGAAGACTAAAGACACTATATTGTGATACTTGTGTAAGTATCCATTAAAGATTAGAAACTTTATTGGATGCTTACAGGGGCACTTATATCCATCCTCTGTTGCTTGCTAACAGTAGGATCCTGGAGTGTTCTGCATAGTTCATTTGTTTTTAATTTTTATGCAATTTTTTCTCTATTCGAAATAATGTTAAATTTTTCCTCTTTAAGTGGAAATGTTGACCGTGGCCTGTTGAATATGGTAAAGTGTCATAAGAAACATCTTCAGTCTGAGATCTTGGTATTGTTCAATATGTGTGAAACAGCTTGGAGGGGTTTTGGTTTTGATTTCTGCTTTTTTTGTTTAATATTGAAGGGAAATATTTTCTTAGATATATATATTGCATGCAAAGAAGAGATTATGACCTTAAAATATTCAAATTACTCTAACGAATGTCTACAGAGCTGTACATTCATTACCCTCTATTCTGAACTCTTGAGTACAGATAGATATGAAAGTGATGTAGCCCAGAATTTGGTTGACATTCTGCGCTATAGGTGCACATTGCTGGCTCATGGCAAGCTTCTGGTCAACCAACATCTCCAAATCCTTCTCCTCTGGGCTACATCAACTGATTCTCTGCCCAACCTGTATTTTTACTTGGAGCTGCTTTCAGGGTCCCTCTGGATGCACCACTCAGGTTAGTGGTGCTGAGAGTGTGCTCATTCCCCACTCTCCATGTTGCCTACAAAGATGTTAAATGGCTCCTTGTCTTGATACTGACCCCTGAGAAATGCTGCTCATCACCATTCTCTGTTTGAACATTGAACATTTTGACCACAAATTTCCATTTATCCATCCATGCAATTCTTTATCCACTGAGTGGTCTATCCATAAAATCCATATCTCTCCAGTTTAGAGGCAAGAATTTCATGCAGGACAGTGTGAACTGCTTTGCACGAGTCCAGAACCATTGCATACTTACTTGCTAAAGTCTGCTCCTAGATTGCACTTTTATATATGGTGTAGAAATTGTTTTAATTTCTGTCTCTTAAGTACATGTCTGCTATGTAGTCCCAACTCTTACATACAAGTTGCAGTATGATCCAGTCAATGATACTGTTGAGCAGGTGTTAGGGCTTGAATTTAACATCTATATGAGTTCTTGTAGAGTATTTAATAAAGATCAACAGGGTTTTGAAAAAAATAAACTTCATTGGCATAATCCCCATTGCCAGAGTAAAGCTTCTGTTGCCTTCAATGGGAGCTGAGTTTTGTAATCAGTGCTGTCAGTCACCATCTGGACTGACACAATTTTGCCATAGAGAGAGTCCGTCTTTTCTGGGATGCCATCTGTTAGTCAGTTTCTTTTGACTTGTTTCCAGTATCAACCTTTATACCTTCTTTCATGTTCTCTTTTGTGCTCCAAGCAACCTCTCAAATCCTCATTCTCCCTGCTGTTTTCAAAATATGTTTCTGAACACCAGTGAACACAATGAAGTACCCTAGCAATAATGTCTATTACCAAACCCTGGGCAACATCACAATCATCTGAAGAAAATCTGTTAGGAGGCTAAGGCTTGGAAGGCATTGATCCCAAACCCTTTTCTCATCCCTGCAAGTGGTATTTCAAAGCAGTGGCTGAGGAAGAAGTTTGAACCACTGATTACTTTGAGGCTTTGCTGTGGATAAAAGAAATTAGTTTATATGACAGTTAACCTAATAATAGCTTACAAAAGTATCAGCTCATATAGGTTTAAAAATAAGATCAAGTAGCATTAATCTAATGGTATAACTGTTTTTGAAAGGCTTTTACTCAGTAAAGCCAGATTTATGAAGTCTTAAAAAAAAATAATTTTGAGGTAATGGGTGCTAACAGTCCTGCGCACAGGGTTTTCACCCTGACATAGTTAAAAGCCAACAACTTATTTGGCACTTCATAAGCAAATGGAATAAAAAGTGTGAACCCAAAGCCTTTTTGTTTGAGAGAGAAAACAAAATAATATATTAGAAATAATAATTACATCAGGTGTGTGTCTTCTTAATAAAACAAAAAACAGTAGTTACCCTGTGGTTTCATTAATAAATTTTAAATATGATTCATGCATGTCATTCATGCATGGAGGAGATGTCTGTGTATCTTAACAGTAGCCTTTCTTTCAAGTGGTTTCAGGGTTGTGATTTTTCAAACCAAATTTGAGTGTACTCTTGGTTTATGAATTTGATTTGAACTGTAAGCAAGGATGATTTAGAGTTTCAAAGATATAGAAGCAGTTACTTTTATAGAAGTAGCCTTCTTTAGTGTGTATGTATATATTTATCTATCTATATCTCTAAAAAAATACCCACCAAAGTCTTTCACATTGTGGACTACCTGTAGATAGCCTACGGATAGAAACAAACCAGTTGATGTGTTCATATTGTATTTATTCTCAGAGGAGTAGCCCTGCCTATTTTAAAGATCAGGAAATGTGTCAGCAGACAATTATGTAATGGATAATTCAGATTGATTTTACAGGATCAACCTTGCCAACACCTTACGATGCTGTATTTGCTCATGGTTATTTTGCATAAAAATTAATAGTAGAATACTGTGTTAGGAAAGTATAACTACACTGCAGTCTGATTAAAAATTGACATGCAGATACTTTGATAATTGTAAATACTCCCATTTTTAAATGTCTGAAATGAGAATAAGCAATATTCTTTCTGAGAAGCTAAGCTGTCATAAGATAGCTTCCTTTTTTCCAAATATGAAATTCATTTCTTACTGGTAAATAGTGTGGATGACTAGATATTGTTGTGTTCCCTGATGACTGAGACTGTCTTCACGACTCTTCAGTCCCCTGTTTGTGATGTCTAGCTTATTTCATCTTTGACTGATTAGCTTCCTTTATTTTTAAAATGCATCTGAGAAGTCTTCCTCTGGACAGCGGTTCTTAATTGTGTATGAGAGTGTCACATAAGAACCAGATGACCAATGATTGCTGTGGGTTTCTGCTGAGCTTTACCTTACAATGAGTTCTTGAAGGTTTTTTCCTCTCTGGTAGATGTTGCAAAGAGCTGGATATATACGAGTTGGTGTTTTTTTTTTCCTCATAGGATAAGATAGTTGTGTTTATCTTTCATCTCCACATGTATGGTGTTATTCTTCTGCTGTTGCTCCTTTAGAGCAAAGTGCAGAAATGAGTCTGGCAGAAAAGTTACAGAGGTTTTTCATCCAGATTAGTGACACACTGAAATATTTTTCAGTCTTGCATTAAATTTTCAAGGTTACCCAAGCAATCGATCTGAACTATTTCTGCTGTGGAAAACTGTTTCCTTCATATTCCTTTTCCTTCTAAACAGACAAGTAGATATGGGGGAAAAAATTATCATTTGAACTTTGTCAGCAAATTTACTTGAGGTGTCTCTCTGTGGAACAATAGTAGGTGGGAACAATCATGAAAAATCTGTCTGCAGTGCATCAGCTTTCAGCAGCTCTGACAGGTTACTACGCTCATATTTTTCAAGGCAAAACTCCTAAGAACCAGAAGGTCCTAATTTGACTTTTTTTCAATCTGTCTTGGAGTTTTTCTGATTCAATTAAAGCACTTTTAGCTGAAAAGGGGACGAAATTTCAAGTCTGTGAAACAACCACTGTCCTGTTGTCACCCAACTGCCTCCCTCTCCTGAGTCAAATTCCATAGGCTGGGGACTGCTCTCATTCAAGTGACCTGTGAGCTTGTGATGTCATCACTGATGCAGAAGGAGCGCGTATGGTCAGGTTTTCTTTCCAGGTGGTGAAAGTTTTATGGTTAAGATGCTGTTTGAAATCGTAATAAAGCAGTGCATGGAAGTTTTTCACATGCGCCTGTAAGATTTGTTGTTGCTTCAGGCTTTGTTGGATGTCTCTGAGTGATCTCTTGAAGTGCATTTTATCAGTATGGGGGCTTTTATTATGCTTATTTGGGGGCTCAATTCCATAGTTTTATCACTTTCCTTAGAGCAGGTGCTGAGCAGTTAAGAGCCATGAATGAGTCTTCATGCGAAAGCAGCTGATTTTGAACACCTTCTATGATATGGTAATCAATTATATGTGTAGTCATCAGGGAATTGTAAAAAGGCATGTGATAGTGGGGGATCATATCTAGAGCTGAATGAGCTTCTTCATATAGTTTAGTAATGTGCTGTGTCTTAGAAGTTCTCTGAAGCAGAGGTCTCCCAAGGTAAGTTCCCCACTTTTTAAAAGGTGATTTGAAAAATCTGGGCAGTATTAGGAACTGGGTAAAAATTACTTCTACCTAATTTTACTATGTAAACTTTTTAATAAATATGGCTTATCTTTTTTTTTTTTGTAACTATTGGCTTTTATTTGTAATTTTTACCCTTTTCACTTAATTTACAGTGAATAATCACAGTATGTTTAAAAAATATGAACTTCTGTGTTGGGCAAATTGTTTTTTTTTATTTGTCTCATTGGCATCAGCTCCTCTCCAGCCCTGTCTAGTAAGAGGTGTTAGAAAGTATTACTTTTATGCTTTTTGGTTCCTGTGATGGATGGTTGTGGAATATCATGCTCACAGAGAAAATTATTTCTTCCTAATCCTTGTCAGTTAGTGGTTGGCTTATTTCCGGTAGTCTGAAGACTTATAGCCCATATTCTAGTTCATACAGTACTTCATTTTAGTTGACTTCAAATTTTGTTCATTACTGTCTCCTAGTTTGGCAATGTTATTATTCTTTATTGTCTGCACTTGGACAAAATCAGTCAAGAGGCCATCATTCTAACAGAAAACTGTGACCGATTGCTTTAAGAATAAATGATACTTGCCCTGACACAAGAGAGAAAAAAAACATTCATTAAAACTCATGTTGGAGAACTCTCATCACTCTTTTCCTATTGCATTTGACATTGCCTGAAAGACTGTTATATATTATGTTTATTTTTAGAGACTATTGTTCTCTTTAAATCTGCTCTACAACTTGAGGAAACCAGTAATTCTTTTGAAGAGAAGTTTACAGAAGCAAGATATTGCATCTTTCTGTTGTAGTAAGGGGCTGTTTAATGAAATATCTCTTTTAAATAAGTTTGACTTTGGCAGGGAAAAAACTTGCAAAATATAGGGGAATCAGAGGCTGCTTTAGGGCATACAGATTGAAAACCTGTGCGCCTTTTCTCAAGAACATAATAACATTTGTAAGTGAGACCTTCAGCATGTCATGCTTATTTTAATAATTTCTTTTGAAGTGCTGAAAAAGCAAACTACTTTCAGTTAGTTTACTTTTTACCCCAAAATTGGCTTAGTCTGCTACTCAATATCCTGCTCATGTACAGAGTTTATACAAAACTAATATTGTATTAGACAAAAAAGACATTGACCTTTGAGAATGAAAGAGGAGGCCACTAATTTGATCAGAGGGCTAGGACACCTCTCTTACAATGACAGGATGAGAAAGTTTGATATGTAAAGCCTGGTGAAAGGAAGGCTGCAGAGAGACATTATGGTATTGTCAATTACCTAGAGAGGGCCTACAAGAGAGCTGGAGAGGGACTTTTCACAAGGGTATGTAGTGACAGACCAAGGGGGAATGGCTTCCAACTGGAGAAGGGTGGATTTATATTAGACATCTGCTCTTCCCTGTGAGAGTGGTGAGACCCTGTAACAGGTTGCTCAGAGATGTTGTGGACTCCCCCATCCTGGAGATGTTTAAGGCCAGACTGGATGAGGCTTTGGGCAACCTGGTCTAGTGGGAGGCATTCCCGCTCACGGCAGTGGGGTTGGAATGAGACGATCTTTAAGGTGCATTCCAGCCCAACTGTTCTGAGATTCTATGATAATCACACAGCTGGAAAGGCAAATAGCCCTTCAGAGTTAAATGAATTGAAATATGCTTCCATTCCTTATTTAAGGAATTTAATATAAGCCAGTAAGAAAATGACAAATTGTTTTGGTTTTATCATAGACCAAAGCTAAAATACAGCCAGTTTCAATTAGAGCACATTTAAATACCCTGGAAAAAGGGCATGGTACAACCAGACAAATTGTAAACAACAGGTTTCTTGTATTCTTCAAATTGGTAAACATTCAGGGCAAGCCGCACATTTTGTGTGTGCTTGCCTCAGTTTCTTTGTCCTCCTCAGTGTTTTCCTCCTAGTCCATTTGCAAAAAAAAAAAATTTAAAAAAAAAACAAAAAAAAAAACCTAGTTTAAAAAATAAGCCACTAGCTATTGCAATGGCCTTGTTTCTCCTTTCAGGTTCCTTGTACTTTTATCCCATACAGTAAACATTAAATGAACTACAGGGATGTGGTTGTCAGGGGCTGTGACTTTGCCTTTGCAGTCCTTTTATTTCAGTCCTCAAGACTGACTTTTGATCAGGTGACACAGAACACATCATTCTGCTTACCTGTAAAACAAACCAGGCTTCTCTTTCCCATTAATACCAGAGCATCATGTCTTAATTTCACCTAAAATGAATATTTGTAGGGGAAAAGAGATTCGTGACTAAATAAAAATTCAGAAAGTAAAGCTGTCATTATATATTCTACATTGCTCAAACAGATAACACGTTAAAACAGCTGCCAAATTACCTGTAATGAACATCCACACAATAGAAGACACTGCATACTGATGAAGTTGTGATTAACACTTATTAACAGGATGGAATTTGTCAATGAAAAAATAAAGATGATTCAGTGCAATATTCAGAAAGATTTGCTGTCTGTGAAATTTCCTGATTTTGGGTATTTTTAGATTGTTGTTGGAAACCTGCTAATGGTTTGAAAACATGCCTTGGAAAACTGTGTTCATAGCTACTAAGAAAAGGAAGTATGTTGCAAAATGATGCTTTTATGGAAAATGTAGTGTGTCTGTGTTTCTTGCTTTTTCCCCCACCCCTACTCAATCCCCGCTTCTGACTGAGTTAAATGATCAGAATTAAACCATTAGAATTTTTTTTTTGGCATGTCAGGTCTCAAGTTTCCATTGAACTGTCTGTCTAGATTGTTTCTTTCTCTCTCTCCTTATTTTGTTTTGCATTCAAGCTCTATAAAATTTGTTGTATTATAGAAGGATACATTAATTACTGTGATACCAACCCTGTTAATACCCCTGGAATAATATAAAGAGCACACAGGCTGCTCTGTAGAGTAGTTAGTTGTTTTTGTTTTTTTTTTAATGCCCCCAAAATCTAAGGAGATAAGCAGAGACAACGCATTGAGTATTCCAATTACTTCTCAATGTAATGTGAGACTTCAGGGCACAAAATTCAGCTTTGAAACCTTGCTTGGGTTTTAACTAGCTGGGAGCCCTAGGGTGGTGTCTTGGCTCTTGTAATGCCATAGAAACCCATGATCATCATTCTGTGAAGTCCACCTTTGGAATTTGTGAATTTGTCCTTTGATTTGACTTAGGGCTTGATCTGAAAAGAGTCTGAATATTCAAAGTGTTGGGCTTTTCGACACTTAGTGCTTAAGGCAAGTTCAAAATGATCCAGAACCCTGATCTCACCCTCAAGGTTAAATGTCTTGATCATATTCTTACTTGGGACCCACATGACTTAAAGAGCAGGGGAATGAGCCTGCATGCAAGTAGCTGCAAAAAATGCTGCTCAAGGCTGCTCAGCATGTGATTCCTTTATGGCATCCTTCTTAAGAAGCCAAGCTGAGGGGAGATGTTGACAGCTTTTCTCAATGGTGACCCTGGAACGGTATTTTAACATCTCTTATCTAGAGGAGATGCAGTGGTAGGGTTTCTTTGTCTTTTTTTTCCCTTAGCATTTTTTTCTCAGACATTAACATAGCAATGTGAGCATGTGTAGATTCAGGTTCAGTTCCCTCCTTTGCCTGAAGGGACCTGGGGGCCAGTTTTCATCTCTCTGGAGATAGAAACTACCAATTTTCAGGCAATTTTAAGGTAAGAATGCTCACTTTTCTCCATTCTGAGTGTCCACATGAAGCAAGTTCATAATTTGTTGGTTATCACCCAGGGACAGTATGTTATTTCATTGTCTTGTCTCTCAAGTGGCTTCACTTTCAGTTTGCTCAGTATCCATGTTACCTAACTGGTTGAAGAAACCAGCTGCTGATCAACTTCCACACTGGGTGTGGGAGTGTGGGTTCAGTGCAGCTGGGTGAGCTCCTGAGCGCTGGAGACGTAGGTGGTTTTCTGAGCTAAGGAAGCGTGCAGGTGAGGTCAGCCTATTTCACATCGAGTCTGGAAATACAGTATCAAAACTCTCAGGCTGGCAACAAAAAATATAGCTTGCCCTCAGGGCTTTGTGAAATAGTAGGTATCAACAAAGCCTGTCCTGAAACACCCTCACTGTGTTCTACCAAGACATCTCGTGTCAAGAGTTCCTGGTTACCTCTGTTTCTTGCAATGTGTTTTGTCAGATACTTTTTTTAGACCCATTCATTGACAAAAAAGGGCTTGTCAAATCTTGTCATCATGGTTTAGGAAAGGAATAAATTTAGTAATTTATTTGAAGATTAGTTAGTCTCTGTGATAGTCTACTGTGTTCTGCCAGCAGAGTATCACCAGTAGCCAAATTTGGTCTTTGTTTCATCTGTGTAATCCCTGCTAGTGCTAACAGAGGCATGCCACAATAGCTAAGAAGAATAACTTGAGCCAAAAAACGTAAAACCATAAGTCATATGCAGAGAGCTGTTGCAGCAATGTTTTTTCATTATTAAATGCTATGTAAATTTGTTTCGGTAGATTTAAGAATGCAGCTTTTTTTCCTTTTTTTACTCCTGGGGTCATGACAACTGGCAGAACTTGTGGGGGTCTGATAAGACTTTGGAGATAGCTAACTTGGGCTTTGGGCTCTTTTGGTGGATACATCTGTCGCTAACACTGAAGCTCAAAAAATAGGAAAAATTTGTTTTATTAAGTTAGAAGCATCTGAAATGTTTATAAGGGACAGGGAAGAGCTGAGTTTGATGTTAAGTTATTAGACAAAATTGTAATGTAGTCCTCACTTTATTTTTATAGATAGATATTTTAAAGGTACAAAGAAAAATTATTCCCTGAAGTCAATAGGCATCCATGTTAAAGGAAGACAAGTTGAATTTTATGTATGATGTCCAGAGTTGTATGAAAATGGAGGCTGATGTTTTTAGGACTTAAAGAATTTTAAAACTCTGAGGTCTCTATTTTATATTTGTAAAATCCCTTGAAGAGGCAAAGAGCGTAATGTGGGGCACTTAAAAGCATGTGGCTCTGTAACTCAGCTGTTTTACTGCTACAGGGATGTGACACACAGTCTGAACTGTGCAGAATCTGCTGTCTCTTGTTTGTATGAGGTGTGCTTCCCTAGCACTGGACCGAGTAACAGGACCTGATGACACCTAAAGCCTTGATAAGTAGAATGCCATTGAGATTGTTGTGGGGTTACTCAGGGAGAAAATTGGAAGGGTGGTTGAGAGGCCACACCTCATATGCTGTGTTCAGTTTTGTGCCCTTCACTACCAAAAAAGAGATCCTGAGGAGCTGCACTGTATATAGAAAAGGGCAACAGAGCTGTGGAAGGATCTGGAGCACAAGTCTTATGAGCAGTGACTGAGGGAGCTGGGGTTGTTTAACCTGGAGAAAAGGAGGCTCAGAGGGACTGTACGGTTTGGTGTGGATGGTGATCACTGGCTGAGTTGCAAGACTTGACTGTGGCTAAGGCTGCTTCTCCCCTCAGAGCCAGTTAATCTCTGAGCAGTGCCCTGCGCTTTGCTGCCCTGCTTGTATCATTAACCTACAATGGGAACTGTTTCAGAAATGGAAAAATTATTTGTATCTTCTACATAACTAACTGGGTAGTACTTGAAGGAACAACCTTAAAGTGTCATAATTTCTACAAATACATACATTGAAATATAATAAAGTTTCAGACCAAGCACAGAAAGCTAATGTGTCATCAAGGTTACTGTTTAAGTTTACTGTTTTCTGCTTAGAATCTGAAAAACATGCAATTAAGCAGTGTAGTTGTTTGGAAAATAATGTAAAACAATGAAAGATGAGATTCATCCAGCAAATGAAGGTAAGCATATTTCAGAGAGTGATTGATTTGGGGGTTTTTGTAGTGCTTTTCAGTTTGGTTTACAAGGTGATTTTATGTTACCGAACTTTTCTACCTATTTTTCAAGGACTAAAGGATTCAATATTAGTGCGCTGTGCAGTTTTTTTTGAGGACTTTTTTTCTTGTTGTTTCATTTTTGCTTTAATCCACATTTTAATCATAAGGGACCAATTTTCCTGTGTGTTGTTTGGAGTTTGATTTGGTTTTTAACCTTGTGTTGTCACTTTTGTGCTTTTAAAGTGGATATAAAATGCTATCAGAATAGAACAGCAGTGTTTCATATCTCCTTTATACCAGGTTCAGAAGGTATAAATCTCAACATAGAGTACCTACCATGGTCTTATTCTTCATTCTTGACCAGAATTCTTTTCTTTTTTAGTGGGAAGTAGAGCAACTTAAAATATTTTTCTGTTCAGTGCTGCAGGGAGTTACCTGATATATGTTAACTTGTTTTATATAACTATAGTGTGGGCCTTTGCTTCTGCTCACATGAAAATTCACATATTTTAAAAATAAATGAAATACAGTTGGATCTAGTCATAGTTTCTTTTGTTTGTTTTTGTAATGAAATAAGCATGATGTGGAAATGCATGCAATCAGCACATAATTTCTATGCCATGGTTTGCTATATAGATATTTTGTGTGTTTGCATTGTGTGCTGACAAAACCAGAGTTATTAAAGATCAAGTATAGACGGAACACCCAGTAATTTTATCAAATTTGAGGAATTTGATAAATTCAGATATTGCTGGTAGAACCCAATGCAGTAGTGCTAGTTTTTTTTTAATCCTCTTAATACTCTTGTAAGGATAATATGGGAGTATTGCAAACATTTTTCTTCCTGTAGTATCTGACTATCTAGACAGACTAACCCTGAAATGTTACTCACGATGTTACCTTTTGGAAGACAGCAGCTGGTATTTTCTTCTCTCCTACAGGCTATGACAGTCTCTTGCCATATTGAGGTATTGTGCCTCTTGTTTTCAGATGGATTTGCTAGTCCATGAGTTTTCTGCTCTGGTGTCTGTCACCTCTTTGTAGCAGTAACCCCTCTACACCCATCTGTGCAAAAGCAAGAGTTTATTCAGGTATTGGAGTGAAAGGGAAACAAAATAGCAAGCTGAATAAAGTGTAGTTCCCAAATTACTGTGAAATGAAAAAATCTACCTGATAAAGAAACCTGTCTGATGGAGAAGAGCACAGAAGGGGAGGGGATGTAAGAGTCTGCTAAGAGCAGACATGGGTAGATTTTAATTTTGGTTCTTAACATGTCAGTAGTTTGCAACAAAAATAAAGGGTGGGCGGAATGCCATCTCCTTGTATAAGAAAAAAGAATGTATGATCCCATAGACCTTGTAGAGCAAAATATAATAATCCATTTCTGCTTTGCAGGGCAGCTTCTGAGCTGTATGCAAGTCTATGACCTGTAGAAATTGTAAACAAAATCATAGTTCAGGAAACCAAAGTGAATTCACGCCATTGCTATTGCTGATTGACTAGAAATAATGTAAAGGATACAGAAAATTCATTATTTTAGGCTTTTTGTATTACCACACAATGCAAGACAATAAATTAATCAAAGTAGTTCTGAGGAAAGTCCAAGACCTGCATTTACCTATTTGGAATGTATTTTCTAATGTAATTCTGTGTTGCCAAAGCAGCTTATTATACGGATTCTCATGTGACAAAAAAAGTAATTATTTGTTGAGCTAGATATATGAAATAAACCCCCCCACACATTAGTTTAACTTGTTTTATAATTTCAGGTTTTAATATAAAGTCAGAATTTATGCAGCTGAAGTTAGTAACTAAAGTTTTGCTTATCCTTAGTGATTTTCTATACTTGTTTTTTTGTGGTTTTTTCCTCTTCCAGTTTTGTAATGAACTTGACACCTTTAGAGAAAGACTGTTCCCCCTTGTCCTATTGCAACATATACTTGTGAAAAGTCTCTCTCCAGCTTTCTTGCAGGTTCCCTTCAGATACTGAAAGAAGGCTGTAATTAGGTCATCTGGAAGACTTATTTTTTTCCCGTTGGAACAATCCCAATTATTTCTGCCTTTCCTCACAGGAGAGGTGTTTTGGTCACCTTGGTGGCCTCCTCTGGACCTGCTCCAACAGGTCGCTGTTCTTCCTGTGCTGGGATCCCAAAGCTGGATGTAGTCCTGCAGGTGGAATCTCACCAGAGTGGAGCAGAGGGAAGAATCCCATCCATTGCCCTGCTGCCCACACTGCTTTGGATGCAGCCCAGGACACGTTTGGCTTTCTGGGCTGGGAGTGCACATGGCCAGATCATGTCCAGTCTCTCATCCACCAACACCCTAAAGCCCTTCTTGGCAGGGCTGCTCTCCATCTGTTCATCCCCAGCCTGTGTTGATACATAGAAATATGTGCCCATAAATATATATATATATACATTCCTATTGAAATGGAATTCAGTGGCTCTACAAACACTTAACCATATGTGTGGGTTTCCATAGGGTCAGTCGAAAGGACTTCTTATGCTAAATTTATGACTTGAGTGAAAGATGGATCAAGAGCGGTACGAAGACCTATAAGCCTTGCTGAATGTAATTTCCAACACAGCTATTCAGAGACTATTCACTTTGTTTCATATTTTCTTAGAGTTTAAAATAACAATAATAATAATAAAGCAATTTAGATGTCTCTAACCTTCCCTTAAATTTAGCCCACGTTTCTGAGCTTGAGTTCTGTTTGCTCAGCTTGGCTCGCTGGTCATTAAAGCTCCATGAAACATGAAAAGCATTTGGGAAAGGTCTCCATGGGACAATTTGAAATTAACCTATGTGAACTACAGTTTGTTTATTCTGTATTGCAGATATTGGGGGTTTTACTGATTATGAGGCTGCAGACTTGTGGATGCCTTACAGTTCTGGGTAAATAATACTTTGAAAATATGCTGATAAAATGATGAACTGTTTAAAGTCAGTTACTGATTTATATAATTTATACAGGGTTTTTATTGCTTTAGTGTTGAATGTTAAATTTTCCTACAGTTGCCCATGTTTGATGTATTCTGCTTGCCTCAAAATAAACAATTTGTTTCCTGTTGCATACGTATTTGGCAGGTGGCAAAAGACATTTTTAAACCATGAGTCAGAGTACTTCACAACTGCTTCTAGAAAAAAATCTAAAATACTTTAGGTTGACTTCCAGTAATAGTATTTTACTTAGTTCTTGAACCATGAGTTTGATAGGATTTGCACAGATGTATCCCTACTCCATTTCAACAATCCCTCCTCTTGTTTCCGTGTTTTTCCATGTTTCGATGATTTGCTGGTGTTGAATCCTAGATTTAATAGTCTGATGTTCTAGTGTTTAGCTGGGAATTAATTAATTTGGTTGGCATCTGATGACTCAGTGTAATCACTAGTATTTTTAAGTGTTGCTCTTGTTAGGTGTCACCCTGGCTGTGGATAATTTCCTATACTGTTCTAATGGGAATGGTTGTGCTGACAGTGTTTGTGCAAGCCCAGCTCAATCCGACAGTTACAGGCTGTCCTGAAGATAGAAAGTCTCTTTTACAAGCAGGAAGTCAGCTGTCAGGAACATGGCTTTGGTGAGAAAGTGCTGACTCAATAACCTGTGGCTGTTGGCCAGCTCCTGGAGAAGCAGGTGTGTTTGTGCCTTGTGGCTTCCCTGTTACTCCCTGCTAGCTGGTTGAGGTGACAAGGAGCAGAGGTATTTCATACACCAACCAAGGTCATTTAAAACAGGTATGAAATACCAACACCAACTTCACTAATCAGCACGATGTGAATTGCTTTTCTGCAGGCAATACAGTAGCTGGTGATACATAAACCCCATTTCAAATAAAAAAAAAGCTCTTTCTAGAATGCAGGAGCTCAAGTTAGTCCATAAGTGCACTTCTATTGGAAGACGTATTTGTACAGAAGCATTTCATTAAATGAGTCCTGAGTGGGTTAAATTTGCAGTTTTTACAGGTTTCTCCTTTTTAAGTATGACAGCACTGAATGCATTTTGCACAGCTATCAATATACTGTCACTGCATATTTACTTTTAAAACAAAATCTTTTTCCTGAAAATTACTCAGTGTTGGGGACTAAGTCTTTAACTCTACTCTATAGCTTGAAATCATCCTGGCACTACAAAGAAATTTTTTAATTGTCTTAATTGGATTTAAGTTTTTTTGTTTTTTTTGTTTTTTTTTTGGCTGTGATTCTGCATCAGTACTTAAGAGCTTATCACTGGCATGGCCTTCACCTGCTAGAGAGTTATAGTGATTTAATCTTTGCCAACAGAATAATGCACTTAAATTTGAAAATGCAAATGCAGTTGGGGCAGAATAATGAGTCAGTTTTTCAACTGTGTAGACAGTAGCAGCACTGTTGACTTCAATAGACCTGTGCCTTTATACATCAATTGAGAATTTGACTCGAGCCCTGACTAATGAACTTATTTAACTCCTGTGACTCAGAAATATGACTTTTTTTTTCTAACTATAGCTTAAAGGACAAGCTGTGTTTAAGCAGATTTAATTAACCTGTCTAAATTTAATCATCAGACTAATAGGTATTCCTGTTCACTTAGGAACGAGACAGAATCATTGTATTTTCTAATTAAGAACTAAACTTAAGGCTGTGTGCCCGTTTGAAATATGCAGTGTTTGGATTGGAAAGGGGACATTGGGAAAGTAAGAGCAAGTCATCCGAACACTTAACACAAATGAACTTGGCAAGGAAGGAGACATAGGCATTGCTGGTCATTACTCCAAGATAACAAATAGGTTAGAGAATATACTTTTATTTCATGTGTTTTGCAGTGGTCTTGTGTGAGGGTTTGCACACCTGGTGCAAATTTACATCTCATTCAATTTCCTTTGTTCTCCTTGCAAGAACTGAAGCTGTGGAAGACTGGGTTTATTTCTTTCAAGAGAGCTCTGATTCATCTCACCTCCACCTCCAGCTTAAATAAAGCATTTGTGATGCTTTATTAAAGCACATGTGATTTTTGTTGCTATCTTCCCTGCTGGCCTTAGCTTTCTTTCCCTATTCCCCCCAGTTTTCTGTGCCTGACAACTCAGGGTCTCATTTTCTCCTCTACTGAACTTACCCCCTGCTTCGGTGCCCTTATGTGTTTTACCAATTTCAGAGTTTCCATGGCATTTCTCTGAATCACGGAAAAAATCTCTCTTTACTTCTCTCCCCTAGGGGTCTTTGTTAGCCCTTCAATTCCATCTGAAGTACTGTTGTGTTTTCTCTTTCTCCCCCTGTCGCCTAAACCATCATCATCTTATCCTCTGTGAGCTGAAGTGACATTGGAAATGCTGTCTCTGTCTTGCTCCTGGTTGTTCTGGCGTCATTTCTTTGCCCCTGGTTCCCTCTGTGGGCTCTGACCTTGTTACAGCTACTCCTCTTCCTATTGTCACTTCTCTCCAGATTGCTCTGGAACTACTGGAAAGGATATTTAGGACAATACGGATTAGGCACATGAGCTTGGTTGCTTGGATGCTGTTCCTTTATAGGCTGATCATAATCATCCTGATCAGAAAAGTACACTGTCTTTGGCCTCCATTGTCACTATCTCTTATATTTTCATTTTTGTTACATAAAGTCAATCTGAAATTCTGCTTTTTAGAGCCACTTTGGCTTTGGATCCTTGTTTGCCATGGAGCAGTGGGAGGACTTCTCTGTACTTTTCATTTCTCTCAGCTAGTGAGATTGATTTTATCGTACTGAAATTTGCTGTGTTGAGGACTTTCTAGGAAATACATTCTTTACAGTTTGTTAGCAACTGAAAAAGTAGGAATTTAAATGAGTTTTAAAATAGTGAATAATCCTGTACCCTTCTCATCCTCTGTATCATTAATGATTTTTTGAGATTTTCAGCATCTTTATCTTTTCTCCTCAGCCGTTACCTTCCCAAGCTGGAGAATCCCAGTCGATCTAATCTTGCCTTTTAAGAAGGAAAGTTGTGTGCCTTTGGTCATCTGTTCCCAGTACTACTACAGTTAATGAAATGTCATGCATCCTTCAAAATGTAGTTAGACCTTGATTTACACAGCAGCAAGGCAATGTTCGTTTATTACCCTTCTAATAATTCTTGGCATTCTGCATTCCTGAATACCTACTGAGCACTGTTTGTAGCACATACTCCACTTTTCCCTGGCACATATGATTTGCAATTCTGGGCTATAACTGAAGAGAATGTGTTAGTGCACTGATAATTTCAGGTAGGTAAGAATGCAAAGTGTAAAATACTACAATTAATTGGCTGGTATAACTGAGTTTGAGTATAACTATCTATCTATCTATCTATCTATGTATATATACATAGATATATATATCAGATAATGAATTAGAGATTACTGTGATGGGAATGTTTAGAAGACTGTTCTATCAGGCCAGTTCTAAACTTTAATTTTAAGCTTTACTGAACTAGGCACACACTAACAGCACACCTCCTCTTAAAAGTTTCTTGTACATAATTAATCTTTGTCACTGTGTTCAAAGTAGTCAGCCCTTAAAAGGTGCCTTTAAGGACATGTGTGAGTTGGGAATATACAACATAACAGAACTGGTGCACCAGGAGATGACAAATCATGCTTGCACAAACACTGTTAGTGTGAGCCAAGACCACTGTAGGTTTCCCACCTTCCCATTCCACTCTTTGGCTTTTCACAGCAGGTCTGGAGGAAGTTTTTATTTCTTGCTGTGAATCATAAAGAGCTGCTTGTCAGAGGGAAATGCTGGGAGAAGCAGGGCAGCTTGGAAGGGCACTCAGGAACTCAGATGCAGCTGATCTTTGGATCGCTGTGACCTGACCCTACTCATGGCAACATGGCTAGAAGATTATCTTTTCTTTGGTGTCATGTAGGTCCTTACAGAGCTCTGCTATGTTAGTGGTAGGTCATATTAATCAATTCACCCAAAACCACATAGAGAAGTTCTTTGTGTGTTGGGAACACCAGCTCTCAACTCAGCAGTCATTTAAGGCCAGCAAGCACTGCATGCATGGTTTGTGGCAGCCAACATTAACTTTCTCTACAATAATGGCTGTTAACCCTGGAAAATTTTTGCTGATTTCAAGTTTGTGAGATTTAACAACATGAAAATACACCCCACTGTATTACTGGTACATTGCTAATGTTAGAAGAATTTAGCTTGAGGTTAAGAACCAAAATACAAAATGCCAAACCCATGCCATGACTGATCTTTAGTTACTGTAGTTTGTAAATCCAAGCTAACAGAGCTTTAAAAGTTTATGTTGGCTGAGAAATGTCTTTATTTTTTTTTAAGTACATCCACAGCATTAGGTTCTGTAAATATGGCATTTCAGCATCCAGGAATAAGAAGAGTGTAAGTTGATTTTCTGTACTAAACAAGTAAAACCTGCTCAGTGGGAATTCTGAATGTGATGAACACTTTAGAATAAAAATCATATTTAGGCACTTTAGGCATGAAATCAAAATAATTTGGCTGTGTTTCTTGATGTACACACACGTATGTTCTCTGCCTCTTTCTCTCTCACATTGAATTCAGTGGCATCGTCTAACTGCAGCATTTTACCCAAATTGCATGGTTTGCATTTGCAAACTGAAAACTGTCAAAATGTATTTGTAAATAATATGTCCATATATATGCAGAAATTGATGTTTTCAAGTAAAGATGTGTTAAAAATTCTTGCTAAATTCGTACCAGAACACAAGAACTACTGTATACAGAATTTTACATGTGCCCTTGAGAACTGAAGCTTTCAAAGTTAAGAGAAGAAAAAGGCAGGGGATGGGAGGGAGAGAAATAAAGAAGAAGCAGCAGCCAATTGGCAACAGAACTTAATAATGTACTTAAAATTTTTCACAGTTTTTTAAAGGGGAAAAATGATACTTTTTCGTTCAAAATTGAGAGAATTCAAGCAAGTGAGTTTAAAGCATTAGCTGATGATCTGTGGCATCTGGCAATATTCTAAGACTTGCAAGAAGAAACTGAAGTTGCTGTGACTTCAAACAAAATGTTTCAGGTTGTTCTGTGATTTGAAATACTTGAGTTTGAGTTCAAAACAGTTGTTTAGAAAAAAACCACAGATTTTCTACTTTCTACAAAATCAACATAATATTCTCCCTGAAGAATAAAAAACAATTAACTTATTGGAAAGCATTTTGAAAACTCCCATTTAAAGTTATATTTTTTAATATCTGTTTCATTATGCATCTTTACAAAGCCATTAATGATATGCATATGCAGCCATTTTCAAATTCCTTTAATACTGTCAAATTGATACTGAGATACTTTTACTTGTAAAAGTGTCGAGCTTATCTGGAGCTTATTCTGATTACAGTGTGAATTTTGTTGTTGGCATAAGAATTGTTGTGGGAAGGGAGAGTTTTTGCTTTCTGCAAATACTATTAATTCTACTAATATTGTTCTAATTTTCTGCCTTTTTTTCCTATAGTCACGCAGCACAAGCTCCATAGCATCTGTACCTTGTAATCACAAATGTTTGCAAAAAATTGATAATATGGAAGTACACCTGAAAATTACATGCACAAATTTTCTTTTCATTATACTGATCAACTGCTAGAACTGTATCATACTAATAATTTCGTTGCAAAGTTGTGATGCTTCGTAGCTATGAAGAACTTAATTTTCTTTTAAGTAAGGGACTAGAAGTTGCAATTAAGTCATATTCTACAAAGAGACATAAGCTCTTTTATCTCAAGCTTAAGAATTCTTTCAGAAAAGAGCTCATTGTCTGGAAGCATCAGTTAAAGAACAAACTTAGTCTAATGAGATTATTAAATAATTGCAATCTGCTGATGGGATTCTGTGGGAAAAAGGCATGTGTGTCTGCAGTTTTATAAGGAAAGGGTAATGGAAGTGCTTCCACAACCCTACACATTGCTGGGAATACTGTATTTCTGAATGATGAATGTAAAAACATGTGCTGAGAGACCTTCTGGGTGATGAGAGGAGGGGAGAAGGAGCCTGCAGGAAGAAATTAAAAGATCCTCTTGTGTTTTATTATTGGGGAAAATGAAAAAAAAACTCACAACAAAAAGCCACAACCCAACTGCAAACATCCAGCAGAGCTGCAGACTCCAAAAAATTAAAAATTGCTCAGGAGTAGGTCAAGTTGAAAATGTGAAGGTGGTTTTTAAATATAAAAATCATGCAGGAAATAGTCTGTCAGAGCAATAATAAAGGGGTGAAGAGTCCTTGAAGACTTTGTTTGATTAGTTTATGAAGTAGACTAAGCAGTTTTTGAAGTAATAGGCATCAGGAATCAGTGTTTTCATGGTTTCCTTGCTGTTTCTCACCTAAAAATACTCAGTAATTTTAGGTTTTATTGAAGATGTGCTGAAAATACACTCCAAAAAGTGGAGAGATTACAAACTCCAAAGGGCAAATTTATTCAATGCTAAAGATTTGAGGTGGACAACAACTCAAAATACAAACGAGTTGTATTTTTGAATGACTTTCTAAATTGGTGTTTTGGAGCTTTGTATTGTAATGCTCTGGATGCTTCTAATGCTGCAGTGTCATGGAAGTTCAGGGTGTCAGCCTCTTGCTTGGTTGTACTTCCTTTCATTTCTGATTTGGCTTGATTTAATTATGTTAGGTTTCTTTGAAACTGCCAAGTTACTCTGTGTGATAATACAGGTTTCTTATGCATAGGGGGTTGCAGACTTAGCATAAATATTCAGAAAGGGAATTTTAATAAGCAGATTTACTATGTGTACTGGGAACAATAATTTACAACCTAATACCAACCAACTGTGTTTCAGGACACAGCTAGTGAATTAGCACTTGCATATTTCAGTGATGGTTATGTACTTTTTAAGAAGTCTTCTAAGCTTCTCCATGCTGTCTAAATACTTAATTATTGCAGGAAATCTACCTCCTGATTTTTAAAACTTGGTTGTCTTTAAGAAAAGTCAGAAAAGAGGAGGGCAGTTTGCTAGCAGTCTAAATCTTGGAAATGAATTTATAAGAAATAGTCTAGGGTGTTTTTTGTCATAAATGATTCAGCTTGTTTTCTGAAGCTCACAATGTCATTCTGACACAAATATCTCATAAAAATGTTCCCACATCTATGATGTGAGAGGGTCCCTTAGACAAGTTTCAGGTCTAAGCACCCAAAGTTGGCTGTTTCTGGTGTGTGTACAGGAGGGAAGCTACAACAAAGCCTGGGCAGTGGCCATGAAGACTTCATTTGGGTGTGGGCATTGCAGTGCCAGTGGGGCTTGTACAGTTGATCCAAAACATCGATACACCCTCGTGTGCTGTAAAGGTTGAAGCATTTTTGTACCCAAGGAAAACAATGTTGTCATTGCTGAAAACCTCGTGAGAAGAGGCATTCTGCTAACAGTGCAGGGCCCAGCCCTGGCCTTTTATTAAACTCATTATCAAGTAATTATGATGACTTGCTGTGCAGTGTCATGGTGCCACTTGCTGTGAGGATGATGTGCAGCCTGGGGGGCTGGGGTAACAGCAAAGGCTTTGAAAGCATGAGCAGAGGAAGACCCTGTGCCCTGCTGATGGGCAATGAGAAGGGCACCCTAGAGATCTAGGAAAAGGCTGGTTTTGTTGAAGGATATTAGCCAAGCCAGTGGGGTGAGACAGTTTCCATGCCCTTCTTTCCTGGGAAAGAAACACCTGTGAGCACCTTGCAGCAGGTGGTGCAGGCCAAGGGGTGGCAATTTTCTGCAGAATAAAATGTCTGACAAAAGAACAAGATTGCAAGTGTGAGAAGGGGCTGATTCACCTCTTGACTCTCTCTCCCCTACTGGATGGACTCTTTTCAGTGTGTTTGCTTTGCCCTTGAGGGTTGAGACCATCAAAATTGAGGTGACCATCAGCTCAGTGGAATGAGAAGATAGGTCCAGAAAAATAAAAAAATCCCACTTTAAAAACCTTTCTTCTGTGGTCTTAAAGTGAATGTGTAATGTCTCTTCATTGATAGTGTCATGTTTGTATAAGCTCTGTAATACATCCATGTTGCACCTTACTGACAGAATATCCTTAGCTCATATATTGCAAGTTGTGTTTGGCAGACTTGTTTATATCAAGTCCTGGGCTGCAGTGTAGCAGAGGAAGTCTGAAATTCAACAAAGGGAGGGTCCTGCACCTGGAGAGGAACAACCCCAGGTACCAGTTCAGGCTGGAGGCTGAGCTGCTGGAAAGCAGCTTGTGGAGAAGGACGTGGGGGTCCTGGTGAACACCAAGCTGTCATTGAGCCAGCAGTGGGACCTTGTGGCCAAGAGCCAGCAATGTCCTGGGGAGCATTAGGAAGAGCGTTCCAGCAGGGCAAGGGAGGTGATCCTGCCCCTTTACTCAGCTGTGGTGAGTCCTCATGTGGAGTGCTGTGTCCAGTTCTGGGCTCCTCAGGACAAGAGAGACATGGAGCTTGTGGAGCACATCCAGTGAAGGGTGACAAAGATGACTGAGGGGCTGGAGCATCTCTCTTACAAGAAAAGGCTGAGGGAGCTGGGCCTGTTCAGCCTTGAGAAGGGACAACTGAGAGGGGACCTCATCAACGTCTGTCAGTATCTGATGAGAGGGTGCCAAGAGGATGGAGCCAGGCTCTGCTCAGTAGTTCCAAGCAATGGGACAAGAAGCAATGGGCAGAAACTGATGCACAGGAAGTTCCACCTTGAACTTGAGCTGTAAGAAAGGTGAGCTGTAAGATTTTGACTTTCACATTCTGCAGAGTGCTTTGTTCTGGTCCAATGCCAGTAACCTCAGTGTGGAGCCTTTTACCTGTAGGGCATTGACTACTGATCATTGCTTGCTGGCTACTAGCTGCAAGGTGATGCCAGATCCAGTCTAGCTTCCAGCAGGAAAAACCTAGTTTGTGTGGAGACAATTGCAATTCCAAAGGTGCAGATACTCAAAATCACTCAAGATTACTCAATAACTTCCTTATTTTTTTTCTAACTATATTTTATTCGATTTTCCATCATTTCCCTGTCCTAGATTATAGAATAGAGAAAGGCTTATTTTTCAGAATGACTGAGAACCAGTTCATATTACTATAGGGAGTCTGACTCATTTGCAAGCAAGAAGCTGGAGTGATCTGAAAGGTTCAAGAAAACAGAGTACTTTTTCTTCATGAGTTACTGAATAGAAAAGACTGATTATGTCTTTTGTTTTTATGGAGGAGAGAACTCATCATCACAACACTACCAACACCATCAATCTGAACAACCCGATAATTTAAAAATATTCTGTCATAGCTTGTGGTTGTATAGTTGTTCAGCTCCTTTCTCTAGAGTGAAATAATCTGATGCAGTATTGAGACTGCCACCAGGAATTGTTAATGTATAATTTATCTTTGCAATTAAAAAGCATTTTTAACCAAGTGTCACAACACAGTGACAAGTAAATTAGGCTGTGATTTACATTACAGTACTTTGCAACTTGATTTAGTGTCACCCTGGAGGAACTGACAAACAGCCCCAGTGGAGTAAGACAGTGCTTTCAGTAAAGAATGAATTCATTTCCTGTGTGTTAGCAAGGATTGAAAGATAGTTGCTGCCTGGTATTGAAACAATGATTCATATTTTTTGTTTGTTTTCTAACATGTTAAGCAATACAATAGTGAAAATTTCTAGACAGAAAGAATACTTGGATCTGACACAGTGATTGATAACTCAGTGTTTTTATAAAAAAAAGGCTTAGTTAAGCTTTAGAGATATATATATATAGTAAGAGAGGAAGATGAATCTGGTTATTTTATATTTTCCTTAGTCATTGTCTTAAATTGGGAGCTTTGGAATTTCAGAATATGAAAACCATGAAGAAGAAGAAGAAGACGAAGAAGAAGTCAGGTTAAATATTGCTAAATATAACTCACCAAAGGTAAGTAAAGTGAAACACAATGCCATTTGATTCAGAAAAAAAAGTGTCTTAAAAATCATCAATAATATAAAATACTCACTACATTAGTATTTTGGGATATCTATTCACTCTTTGTTTGGGGCACTTTTATGTTTTCTTATCTTCTTTCCAGTGAGAAAGTACTATTATAGAAAAACAAGTGTGAATCTATAATGATGGTTGGATTTTTGCTGAGAGTAAAAGACTCTTACATAATGAGCTAAATGGGCAATTCATTCTCCTTATTAACAGGTAGCAATTTCTAGGGAAACTATATGGACAGGGGTAGAGTGGGGTTTGCCTGTACTGTAAACTTGCTTTGTTCTAGCTACTGGAGGTAGCTGAGTGAACTTCTCATTGTCCTGGCAACGTGAGACATGTTCTTGCAGTCATTAGAGGTGGTTAAGCAAAACCATTCCTGCAGTGGGAAGGAATTATATGATCATAGAATATCCTGAGTTGGAAGGGACCCACAAGGATCCACATCATGAAGACATCCACAAGGAGCCTGCATTATTGTGAGAGATTCATAACAGTCAATCCTTTAATCCACTGCTACAGAGATTTTTCTCCTCAGGTCCCTTTAGATTCTCTTCAAGAAAGATGATGAAAAAATGAGAACAGATCAATATCATCCAAACAGTTACAGACAAGTTAAAAAAGGTAACACTCGTTCCACATTCTAAGTGCATGAACTGCCTTTCACAGTGACTTATCACAGTGGATATCCATGTGCAAACACACAGCAGCAGAGTAAACTGGTGAGTAGGAGCTCTGAGGGCATTCTGTGACCTGCTTAAGGTCACAAACTCACAAGAGACTGCAAGGAAAGAAGTGTTTTTCACAGTTTATAAAAGTTAGCTTCCCCAGCATTTTTTTTCAAATCAGAATCTGAGCAAATGGTGTCAGTTTTGGCAAAAAGTGTAATCCTTTTTATGACAAAGTGATTTAGCATTACTGTGACTTGGTCCCAAGTGCCAGCTGTTGCTGTACGAATTTAGGTAACAAGAGGACATGTTTAGCTCCCTGTGGTATTTTCAAGAGCATTTTCTTCTTGATGGGTTATTCCCATTGTTCTTATTCACCTGGCATAGCCTTAGTGCTTTAATAAAGTGTCCTCAAAGCTACTGAAGAAATAGACTAATGTGGAAGGAATTACATGGCAGTTTTTTTCCCCATGGAATATTAATTCAGCCTTAAATACAAGGTGTATGTATGTACGACTTTTAATGTCTTGTTCGACAAATTTCTTGTCCTCAAGAAAAAGAATGGTAGCAATAAGGCAAGATTATCAATTGCGAGAAGGCAGTCATTATTATTATTATTATTATTATTATTATTATTATTATTATTTTGGTACGGCTCAGGTGTAGTAGCTTCATTTTCTGATTTCTCAGGCTGAAGGCTTGAGTTCTTGGCACAGTTAAGGTGATGTGTGCCTTGGTGTTGTCTGCTCCAGATCACTGTAAGCTAGAAATAAAAGCAGCATAGAGTGAATTTTCCTTCTTGAGGAAATTTACTTCTGTTCTGTTCCTGCTGTTAGTGGAGTCAATAACAGGACTGACTTCAGAGCTGAAAGCTGAATCATCTTTGGTCTTTGCTATACAAAAGTCAGGGAGCAGAACAATAATAAGACTGGAGCAAGAGGTGTTTATTTTATACTGACATGCCTCTATTAGGAGGCTATGCACTCTGTCACAGTGAAGAAGGAAAACACTGCTCTGACCTGGCCAACTAGAAAAAACCTAATCTTCTGCACCCTTTGAAGGTCTTGGAAGTTACTGATTTTCAAAGTTTTTTCTTCCTCTGCCCATGCCCTCCACCTTTGAATTCTTATAAGATTCTTTTTTGTATGTTGGTGACCTAATAAATACCTTGTGAAAAGATGCTTGACAGAACTTGAACAGTACCCATTCAGTACCTTTTTTTTTCCTGGGTGATCCAATTAAAGTAATTAAGGTATAAATCCCAATATATGGCAAGCTTTGTAAAGTGAGAGCTTCTCACTGAAAAGCTGGATCGAATAATAACTGTTCTTTCCCAGTTTTGCTATTAGAAAAATATATTTTCTACTTAAAAGAAAGTAGATAAGTCCTCCTTTCAGAAACTATGAGTTACTGTTGAGTGCACAGCAGGTAAGTTTGATGTTGCTGATTTTTGGAGATGTCACTTGAAAGGTAGCCAGACTTTCGGATTTTCTGTGCTTCAGTTAATGAGTGACCTGCACTTATCTTGATTTCTGCCCTCCTTTCTTTTTCTCCATGGCATCGGTCAATATAATGGAAAACCTCTTTTATGTCTGTCTAGTGATTGTATTGTGTGATTGATTTATGCATGAAATATGTCCTACTGTCCAATGTAAGACAGATTGTAGGAGCAACATTACCTGAATGTGCATTGTTTTCTCAAGGTACCTAATGATATCTTTGCAGGGCCAGTATCACAATGGGAGAAAGAAGAATATGGGTAGCAAGCACTATAGAGAAAAGGCAAATCTTGTAGTTTGTAATATTGGATAGAGAAGCTGCTAGCAAACCAAGCTGAGGAAAGGGACTGATTTATTTACCTGTTTTGTGTGTGGCATAGTGACAGAGATATTGATGGACTTAGATTTAGCACTGTACTTACAAAAATAAAATACAGGAGATATTAAAAGTTAATCTAGTTGAAACTAGCTGGAGGCCCAAATGGATGTCTCCATTCCTTTATCCCTGCCTTTCTCCAAAGATGTGAGAATCAGTAAGAATTAACTGCTTACATCTGGGCT
The DNA here is from genome assembly GCA_013400575.1 of Peucedramus taeniatus. Lineage (NCBI taxonomy): Eukaryota > Metazoa > Chordata > Aves > Passeriformes > Fringillidae > Peucedramus > Peucedramus taeniatus. Next base: position 51,422 of record WBNO01022991.1, read on the forward strand.
CAATACTTTCCATAAGACTATGTGTGGTTTATGTGTTTATATACAAAATACCCTGGTTATCTACTGTGATTTACTTTATTAGTATAACTCATTTTCTGATGCAGTTAGGGTGGACTAGAAACAGAAAAGAGGCAGTGGAAAGGGAGAAAAACTAAAAGTGATGGGGCAGGAGACTTCAGGAGAAAGGTGACATGACAGTAGCAGGAAAGAATCCTTCCTTAAAAGGAAAACCTTTATTACAAGTGAAAATCTAAAGGTGCCTGGAACTGAAGATGAGTGAAAAAAAACAAGAGAAAATCACAACACCTTTGAGTTTTCTGCTACAAAGGAGGTTACAGGACCTTCATCACAGTACATTGTCAAGGAAGAAGGAAGGTGAAGGAATTTGCTCTCAGAGTGGTTTTACTTGTGTCTGTTTAGTGTTTTAAAATACACACCAATACACTAATTGCCCTGTTAAAATTATTGTTATAACCATCAAAAATCAAAGGCAGGTTTCTGTGATAGGTTTTTTCCAAACCAGTTTGGGAAGGGATAGAAGAAACAGGCATTTAAGAATTGAGGAACAAATTAGGTTCACGAAGTATATTAAAGCATGTTTAATTTCCAAGGCAGTTTATTTTAATTTATTATATCACAAATTGGTAATTCTTTACTTAACCTCAGCTCAAGTAAACTAGAGTGCACAATCTTTCCTAAAAATTTAGATTATTCTTAAATTATAGAGACGTTTGCAACAACGCTTGCATATAATAGGAGCTTAACTTACAGTAGACATACTGTGGATATATTGTTGCTTTATATAATGATGTATCCTTAGAGCTGTGGTTAACTATAGGGAATTTGAGGGCATTTAAGTCCGTATAATGTAAAGATAGATGAGAAAAGGAAAGGGTCTGCATTATTAGCATATTTATTTTAGTAGGAAACAGCATGATGGTAGTGATTTGGAGGGAATAAAAATTGATAAATGTTGGGATAGATTGTAGGATAATTTTTTTTAACTCGGAAATTTGTGTTAGGTGGGATGAAATTGTGCTTCTGTACTCTCAAATTCAGTTTGTTTCTATGTTTTGGTCCTTCAGTCTTATCCAAGTAAGCATATTTTGTCCTGAAATTTCTCTGCACCCTCTTATGGCATACAATGGAAGTCTTCAGGGACAAGTTGCACCACATCCTTCACAGTGCTTCAAGTTTATTGAATCGAAAAGCACAAAATTATGTTTTGGGCCATAGAAGGCTCCCAGCTGGGGCCAAGCAGCAGCCAGGAGGGTCCTCCTGGGAGCAGTGTGCACGTGAGCCACCCTGGCCTCAGAAGCCACTTAGTTCTACCACCAGAGATCGTTGCCAAGTGTGAGAATATGTGACGAGGTAGATCCATGTCGGAAAAATCTGTGATGTAATCTGTTTGATTTTATGCTGAGACAGAGTAGAGACTCTTTTTCAAAGCCAACAGCTGCTGTTCAGCATGGAGTTGGAAACTACCAGCACAGCAGAGCCCAAGTGAAATGTCTGCTGTCTCTCGGCTGATAGCAGTGCCTGTCTGGATGAGCTTTTTTTTTCATCTGCTTCCCTCCAGCTCAGAGAAGTGCTGCAGAGAGTGTGTGTTAAAGCAATTTGACATTTTCTAAAGCAGAGGAGAACTGAAACAGGCAGGAAATAAGAGTCACTTTTTGTAGGAAAATAATAAAGTATACAAATGTGCATTCAGGGACACATCTTACTGGGAAACTAACTACAAGTAATAACTGGGAGAAAATGTTTGCCTGTGTGAAAGAGCAGTATTGTGTATTTTCAAGACCCAAGCTTACAATTACACTTGTTATGCAATCAAAATAATGCTTTTCTTATTGGCATTCTTTCTAATTGTTGAAAATTTATTGTTTTGTTAGATTCTAACAGTACATCTGAAATCTCAGAGTGGTACTTACAGCATTTGCCAGTTTATATTGAGAAGTAAGTGCAGTGTTTTAGTCCCTTTTTGGTCCCCATTTCTCCTTCCTTTTTCTCCATTTATCTTTCTGGAGAAAACCATGGTGAATTTTGTATTTATGTGCTAGGTATGATTATGTTCAGCTGTGATCCTAATATCCCAACCAAAATAGTCTGTAATATTAAATGCCAAGGGGGAGGAATGAAACAGGGATGATTCTATGTGTCATGGAACTGAAACTCAAAAGATAGAAACATTTAATGTATAAGATGTCTTTGTTAGATATTAATATTGGTATATATAAATTAGTAATTTTTTTTATAAATACATTTTATTTTAGCTAAGAGAGAGAAAGGAGAGAAAAGTGCTTATAGGAGGCATGCTATAAAACTATCTGATCTTGAATTCTTATTTTTTTAATATACTGTAATAATCTGCTCATTGTAGTTTGGTTGCAGAATTGCAAGTTCCAGCCATATAAAAGATTATGACAGCCCTAACACTTACACGATTCACTTTCAATTAAAAATAGTCTAGAAGGATACAAAATTGCAAACACTTAAAACACCTGTATCAGATTTTAAGTTTTTAAGTGGTATAAAGTGCTGTAATTTTACTGATTTCAGGATTAATTCTAATGTGTTGAGAAACTTGTCTCTTTGAATCTTCAATAATATATCACACTAGCTGAATCCAGGGAAAATTGCTGTTAAATTCCACAAATATCAAAGAAAATGCAAAAACTCTAGTGGGAAAAAATATTAAAATGAATGTTTACAATAATTGATATTTAATATCCTGTTCATGAACAAAAATGTTTATTGATGCAGTTTATATAACAGAAAAAGCATTGTATTTTAAAACTCAAAAGGATTTCTGAAACTGCTTTCAGGAGACACTGAGCAGCTTATGGTGAACCTTCTTAGGAAGAGGAGTACTTCGGTGTTTGGTCTTTCAGTAGCAGCTTCTTGAAAGATTCATGTGCTGTTGCAATATATTTTTTGATGCACCATATTAAAAAAGCTATGATTGTAAACCCTATCAGTGAATCAAATCTCTAGCATGAATACCATGATAGAACTTCATTTTTTTCCCCCTGAAATTCCAGTAAGTGACCTATGTGATGCTGATTGCACCCTTCCAAACAGACAAACAGGAGAGTTGATGGTCTTAGAGCAAGCCTGTTTGATGCAGGGGAAAATTTTGTGTGAATCCTCCTGCACTGAAAGAAGACCCAGTGAGAGTTAGCCAGAGATGCTGTGTGGTACAAGATGCTCTGTGTGGAAGACTCAGTAAACAAACTAGGGACATAAAAATGGTCAGTGAAATACGCAGTTGACAGGCTGGAAAATGGACTGCATCAACAAGAATAAAATGGGTTTTTTCTCTCTTATAAAAATTAAATAAAGTAAATTTACAAGTGAAAACCCTCAGATAGAATGTCCAGCAGTAGCACAACATTTATATGCCTCCATGAAGTGTTTTTCATGCAGTTTTGTCATTTTTATAGTTTTATAGTGAGTGGCTAAGCAATATAGTCCCTGCAGCTTTTAGACTGATTTATTTTATCCTAAGAATGATTAGGTGTGATAGACAACAGAGGAAAGGAAGAAATAAGCAGATTATTGCATTTGTTCTTTGTAATTTGGATTGGATAGGAAGTCCAATGAGGAAGTAAGTATGTTCTATATAGATCCTTAGAATTGAGTGAAGCAACTCACAGTCAAATCTTGTAAACTATAAACTAATTAAAGAAATAGTCAGAAATAAAAGAAAAAAATCTCAGCTTTCCAGACAAGGAAGTTATTTTGGATGCTGTGAAAATAAAAGATAATCTGCAGGAGGGGGAGTAATAGCAGTGCATTAATGAGCTCTGAAGGAGAGAGAAAGGCAAGAAGAATTGTTAACTCACCGTTGCACATATGTAGGACTTTTAATTGGGGCTGCACTCACTGCTTTCAAGGACAGCGAGTAAGGGTTTAATTGTTGGTTTTATGAAGACATCAACTGGAATGCTTCAACAGTTTTATTTTGAATATCATCCCTGCAGTTTTGTGCAATTGGTAGTATACTGTCTTTTCTTCCTGACCTTTTCATGGTCATGTCACTGCTTTCAGAGTGTAGAAGGACAGCTGGGGGGAGACAGACACCTGGTGTAATGAAACTGGTCATTGACAAAGATACAAGTATTGGAGGATTAGCACCCGATATTTAGGTATTTTTGTTGTGTGATTTTCTTCTCCACCTTCCCCTCCCACTCCCAATACTTTACTGAAGGCTGTTCAGTAACTAAAGGTTACTTAGTTTTCTTTCCCCCCAACCTTTTATNTTTTTTTTTTTTTGTTACAGTTTTGTGAGACTACCAAGTTACGTTGTTGTGTAGATTACAAAACCAAACAAAGAACCCCAAGCCAGGCAGCCCTTAGCCTACATGATTATAGCAAAGGAATAGAGTTCTGAAACTCTAATCCATAAATTTGACCTGCTCATTGTTGAGAACATCTTAAAACTTCTAGCTTGACTTGAGGGTCAGTGAGAAAGTTTCGGATGGGAATCCCAGTAAGAACTGGATTCCTTATTTCTAGTGGCTACCATTTTATAGGTTTTTAGGGAAAAGCAGCAGAGATGCAATTGCACATTGCTTCCAGTAAAAGTTAAAAAATACAACCTTCATGTTGGGAGAGAGAAGGAAAAAGAAGATCTCTGCAAACTGTAATCTTTATCCCAAAAGAGTATAAGAGATTTGCATGCTGTGAATACATTAACTATGCATGCTAATGCAACACTATCAGTACAGTGATCTCTAGCATTATTGAAGTGCATTCCACATTTTGGACTTATCTAAATTTGTTAATTAAATACTGCATTTAAAATTTGAAAAAGTATGTTTTCTGTGCATTAAGGTCTAACAAGTGTGACACATGGCTTATCTTCTAGTCATCAGCAATTTGTCTTAAAGCAAATTGTAATGAAAGTCTGCTCTTTCCTGAATACTTTGGAAGGAGAGTTTAAAAATAGAAGCTGTAGCTAGAGCCACTGGTAAAAGCAGGAAGGAAGTTTTGTCAAATGTGGTGTTTCAAAGTTTGTCATCATAATTAGGAATGCTAGATCTTTAACTTTTCTAAATATTAGTAGCTGCAGAGACTTGGACTGGTAGGCTTTTTCTTCAAAGTAAGATTCTCTAGATGTGCATACTTTTTTCACTTGAAGAAAATCCCAATGACATCCACTAGCATACAGCTGGTTCATGTATGTGCCATTTGGCAGCAGGAGCTCCTTAAGATTCATATCTGATGAAGCATTTCAAAGCCTACTTACCTCTAAGCACAGGGTTTTAATCCAGTGCTTTCAAAATGAAGCAGTGTGTTAATTTTGATAAAATGAGGTGTGAGAAGTTTTAAGTTTAAAAAAATAAAAAAAAAAAAGGAGAAATAAAGAACTTACCTACTATTCAGGTTCAGAAAGAAGCTCCTTCCAGACCATTGGTCTGGATATTAGCAATGCACCGTTGTTGTAGCTGAGAGGGATCCAAGATTTTATTAGCTCTGCATCACAAAGAAAACAAAAACTTTTGTGTGTTGTTTGTAAAATGCCAAATCTTTCTCCAGTGTTTTCATTTTAACCTAGTGATAAGGGCAGACCTGTAGCACAGGAGTGTCACAACTTGAACAAGTTCAAAGCAATGTCCTACTTGATTAAAATAAGAATTATTTTCCTCAGCAACCCACATAAAATGTCAGATACTTGAGTTGATACTGCCCAAGTAACTAAATATAACTGAAATCAGTAGAGATTAGTAATGATGTGTAACAGAAACTGCTTCTGGGTTTGGAATTGCATCTACCTTGCTTGTTTATGGTGTCGTTTGGAGCCACCAGTTCATTTGGCTCTAACTCTGGTATTTTAGGCTTATACTGTGTAAAACCTCACCTGAGTGGGAACAGCAAAGACCAAATTCTTCCCCAGGTGAAAATCCATGATCACAGATCTGAAGGACAGAGAGCATTGTTTCAGGCACAAAAGCAAACAGTTGCGTGAGGCAGCATGACTGTAAGCCTGTCATTTCATAGCAGATTTGTATACTGTGTGTGGTTCCCAAGGTGGCTGGAGAGAAAGAACTCCTTAAAAGGAGATCTGTGATAGTGGAAACACTTGCTGAGTGGAATGGATGATTTCCATTAATGGAGTTCCAGTCTTTGCATACCACTGAGTGGGATGGATGTTTTCCATGAATGGAGTTCCAGTTTTTGCATGGTAGTGAGGTTACTCTGCCAACACTGAAATCATGTATCCAACTGCTCTAAAGTGGCCATCAGAATTCCTTGTTAATTGAAGCGAGTGGAGATACACAAAACAATGAGGTTACTCATGTCATGTATAGGAGGATTTGCATATCAAATATATAACGAGTGTTGGGGTGTTTTTTTCTCAAAAATACCAATAATTCCCTGGTATATGTGTATTTTAAGAGAAAAAAAAAAAAAGAGTGGTTGTGCAAAGTCTGGTGAAGGTGCTTTGGTTCTAAAGTGCCAAGTATCAGATAGAAGAATCTGATCTAATCAGACAAAGAAATTGGTGGCAATAAGGCATTTTGTCTAGACAAATGAAAATATTTTAGAGGTATTAATTGCTTGAATATAATCTAAAAATAAACTTCATACACACCATAGTCAGCTAGTAAAATTTTAGAACTATAAAGCCAAGTTTTCATGAAGTTTCCAGAATCTGCCTAGTGTTGCTGATGATGTAATGTGTCTTCATGCCAGCCAGCCAGGGTTTACCCAGATGGATGTACACAGCTGCTCACTCTGTAGGTAGTGACCTTCGGCGTAGGATGTATTTCAGACCCTCACAGATGTTTGTTTCATGACTGTGCTGTGAAAATATAAAGTGCAAAATAGAGATTTCTAAGAAAGTACCATCACAATCTTATGGTGTTCCAGAATAAACTTTGGAAATCATTGCTCCAGCATTTTAAACCACTGTTTAATTAATTCATTAATGCAGCTAATGGAAATTATATCAAGTCATTTCATAGTAAATTTATTTAATTCATTTTAGTGGAAAAAAATGGTGTGGAAAAAAACCATATCTAATTATTAGTGAATGCTACGGCAGTCAATATCCTCTCTTCAAATAGGATATTTGTATGTCTTAAAACAAGATTTATTCTTAAGAAAATTTTCTCTTTTCCTGAGATAGAATAGAGTTGTCTTTGTCATTTCTTAGATCTGTCATTTTTATAACTAGGTAACATAGATGGAGGACTTTGGCATTTTTGTTGTAAAGTCATAGATATGCATATCAGCCATCTTCCTAAAATGAAGCACCAAGAACATCAGCTTTGAAATACAAGGGACAGATCAGTGTATGAAGTAGGAATCTTTACAGTCCTTTCTAATATAGGCTTTGAAATTATTTGTAATGCTTCTTGTTTATTATCAGCTATAGAAAAAAACCCACAATTCTGGCAAAGTTTAAAAAAAAATTGTGAATTGTCCTCTCCTATATAAGCATATATCTGTATATAAATTCAGTGGTAAAAATACTGTTTTCTGACATGTTCTGAAATTGTAATTAAAAGTGGTCATTGCATCAGTGTATTGCTTAGGAACACAAGAAACTTAAATTTTAAAAAAGCTACCCATGCTTAAATGGGAGTAATGTATATTCCCTGATTCACAGGTGATTTAAACACATAAGATCCACATCCTTAGAGAACTAATTCTTGATTTTTAAATTCAGCTTGGGAGCCTAACTCTGTCTGAATAGTGGAAAACAAGATCATATGTAAATCAGTCGGACTTAAAATTTTAAGAATTTCCATTTGTATTTATAAATATTTTTCTATATTTTATATAAACAATATACATTTATCTTAGAATTTACTGAAAGACTGAGTATGTTTGGTAGCTTATAAATACACCTTTTCAAATCTGAAATCATGTTAACTCATTTAATATGAATTTTTTATGCAGTTCTCGCTAATAATGGTTAATACAGTATATTTTAAGATCTCGTCATTCTCTTCTGTGTGAAACTGAGCCATGCAATTTGCAGTGTGAGAGTTTAAATTATGAATTTCATCAGTTGATTACAAATTATTGCTAAAATGATTTTTATAACCGTATATTTCTTAGGTTTTTAATTTTCTCAAATTGCTGGGTTCTGGCAATAAATTTCATAGGAGCCTTAAATGCCACTTGAAGCAGCTGTTCTTCCAGAGTACTGATGCTCCTTCTTGCAAGTTTATTTTATCTCTGCTTAAACTTGTACATTGCCCAGTCCCATTATTTTAAAGGAATGTGGCAAATTGGACTGCTTTAAAACTAGAGGGTTCCCAAAGTTGCTTATTGAGGAAAATAATGGGGAAATGACATTATGATGTCTCTTATTGAATTTATATTTGATATAACTTTGATAACCTTGATGAAGGTTTCATACTGTTGGCAACTTCTATCGCTATGACAAGATTGGCGTGGCTGTTATCTTACATGCAGGTGTACAACATTTGTTATCCAGGAAGTATCATTGCCAAATGAGGCCTAAGATACAATGAGGGCATCACCAGTGTTGCTTTTCATTTCCAGTTATAGGATATTGTGGTAAATCTTAATTGACAGTGGCTTAAATTAAAGCTAAAATTTGGTTGCGTAAGTGGCAAAATCTTAACTAGGTAGGGACATTAAATAGAGAAGGGTTTTTTATTCTGGGTTCTGATGCTTGTCTGTTATTTCCAGGTCTCTCAATTTTCAGTAGCAGTAATTATAAGGGGAAAAAAATGGCCATTTTAGTTATTTGTTATGTGTTCATAATTATGTGTATGTATGTATCAAAATGATAGAGTTTATGAATTAGACTAACTGCACATTTTATCATGTGATGTCCTTACCTTTAGCTGATACAGCTATAGTTGCTACCTGTTTTGTTCTGTGGTAGAGAAAGAATGAATTAAATAATTGCAAGCAAAAGATTCTCAGGTCTGGAGTAAGTTTTGCATTTTCAGACTGCATTTCCAGTGAAATCAAAGAGAATGACATAGTGAGAATGGCAGCATAGTGGCAACATGGATATAGTTTGGTGGATACTCCTAAAAAAAAAAAGTCCAAAGATCTCAAGTGCCAGATTACCCCTAGCAAAGGGTCTTAAAAGTAATGCTTAAAAGCCATCTGGGACATAGGAAGTTGAATGTCATTATAGGAGAAAGTGTGATCCTCTTCATCATTTGGTTTGAGCACAGTATGTATGGTGAGAGTTTTAACAGGAGGCTGGGCTTTTTGCATACTGTCAGTTTTCAAGCAAGCATGTCATTCTAGGTATTTGTAATTGAGGGGCCAACTCAGAATTCCTGTGTAAAGATGTAGACACAGTTTGTGGTGATAGGGAGTGGGGCTGGGCCGAGCCTCATCCCCAGTGGGTACAGCTGTGAAAAGCAGGTGAACAGCATTGAAGGTAATGAGACCTGGAGTGCCCAGGGGCACTGAGCAACCACCAAAGGGAACAGAGCGCACACAGGGGCAATGCATGAAGGGTATAAAAGGTTGGGCTGAAGAGCAAGAAGGGCAGATGCCTGCAGCCTTCTGAAGTGATGTGATGTTACTCTATGGGTGGACATCTGAAGCCTTCTGATGTGGTATGGTGTTACTCTGTATGGGCAAATGCTTAAAGCCTTCTGATATTGTGTGGTGATGATCTTTTTTTTTCAGCAGAGTGTCTCTTTTCATACACTATTTCCTTAATGGAATGCCCTCTGATGAATTTGCTCCTCTGTGAGAATGATAGGTGTTCACATTTTTAAGAATATATTTAAATTTGGGGAATCCTGACTGATAAAGTGTTTATTTTATCTCGCTAATTTCCCTAGAAGTATTGTCCATGATCCCAATAACCGCAGGATCCAGCAAATACTTATTTTTGGTACTAGATGCAAGACTGTTAAAAACTTTAAATTTAGATTATGTGAGATGAAAACTGAGAAGCAAGCAGGGATGGAGCTTCTGCTCCTTGGACTATTAACAAAGGGGATGGAAATATGGGCTGTGAAGTCTTAATCTGCCTTAATCCTTGCTGTGCCTATTGGCTTTCATGTGTTTCTTAATCTGGCATAGGATTATACTATTTCTAATCAGTGCAGCATTTGTACAGTGAGCCTGGTGCCCCTGGTTTATTGTGAGTCTGTTAGCACATAGCTGCTAATCCTGTGTGGTGTGGGTTTGCAGGTTGAGCCTAGAAAGTCTAAGCAGTTGTGAAGGTGTTAGATTCACTATTCAGGTGTCAATTTTACTGCACAGTGAATTCTTCTTGGCTATGTTGGGACTCGCTATTAGCGCACACCTAGTCGTGTGCTTATGTTTCTGTAAGTTGTGCCTTTATATTCTTTACTCTGGAGAAATTTTTGAGGGAAATAAAAGCAGACTGCATGTTACAGTTCTGACTTTAAACTCTTTGAGTGGTTGCATGCATTTTTGTATTGTGACCAAAATGCTCCTTTTTTGTAGAAATGGGCTGGTAGAATGATATTTGATTTAATATTTGTAGAATATCGAAGGAAAGTTGAGATGGCTTGTTGTGAACTTTTGTATTGGGTCTGTCTGAGCTGGAAAGGTGTTAAACCCCAAGGTGATAAAACCTAATGTTCGGCTACTGCTGGGCAGGGCTGGCAGAGCATCAGTGCTCTCAACATTCCCCCATCAAGGGGCTGGGATGGGCAAGATCCTGGGAGGGGACACAACCAGTTATCTAGCAGACAGCTCCTGTGCGTCAGGACAGACAGAGCAGTTTGTCGGCTGCACTGCTTATCTCCTTTATTTTGCTGAGTTTGGGAACACGTTGACACAAATGATGGCTCTGTGCTTTGCCCTGACACTGATGGCCTAGTTATGTGGGGGGAGCTGTCTTCTGTGGACAGTGAGGGACAGACCTCTTCTTCCCTGCAGGAGATTGATGTGAATGCTTTTGTAATGCAGGCTCCCATGGTCATTACTCATCCTTATGTGTGCTGTTTAATACTGTTAATAATACTAATCCTGTTGGCACATGGTGGGGTTTGTGAGATCTGGTGTAAGAAAAAACAAATTTCAGGTAAGGAGGTGCTGGATTCTGCCAGTTTGTGGCTGGCAGGGTGTGTGGAAGGATTTGGGCATGTTCCCAGAGTGGTTATGACTTCCTGTTACTTGGAACTTCCCACCTGAACTGGTAACCAACCCTGGCACACTGAGATAGAAGGCTGCCTTGTCCACCTCAATGAAAACCAGCAGCTTCTTGCCCTGTACTAGCCCTAGCCTGTGCCCATCAAGTCACAGTTCAGTACTCTGAGAGGACTGTACCTCTGTACCTCTGACAGGACTGTACCAATCTCCACTGTTTAGGAGATGCTTGCCTCAATAACTAGTTGGGGCAGGAACCCAAACTACAGTTGAGGGCACTGTGGCTGAGATAGGGACTCATTCAACAACTACGACAGTAATTGCCCTAGTAGTGGGAAGAAAAAAAAAGATACGGCAAGCTGTGTGTCTGTATCATCCATTAGAAAGGGAGGAAGAAGAAGCAGGAAAACAAGGAGAAAATCAAAGAGAAGAAGAAGCCAGTCCTTCAACAACGAAATGGAAAGGAGTGAAACAAATCAAACAGGAAACCAGTTACCTGGGCCCTGACATCATCAGAACTTCAGGACTTGTGAAAAGATTACAGCTGTTCACCAGGTGAGTGGATTTCTGCCTGGCTCTTCGAATAACAGGGCCAGCAGTCAGAAGGTCTTGAAGCCCAAAGATGGGATCTGCTGCTAGAGATCAGGGAATTGAAAGAGGAATCAAAAGAGGAAGCAATTTGCAGTCTCTGGAGATGGCTCCTCTTGAGTGTGAGGGCAAGGTACCTGTTTAAGGAAGATCTTGTGAGCTCCCTGGGGAGGTGGACCACTGCAGATGATGGTATCCAGTACTTGAGAGAATCAGCAGTGCTGAGAGTCATCCATTGCAATCTAAAAAGTGGTAAGGTCTCTAAAGATCCAGAGCATGTCTGCTGCTCAATGGCCACATGGAGGAAAGTGGTTCCAAGTGCCCCCGCATCATATTCGAGCAGCTTGATGGCATTCTATTACCCACAAATGGATTAATCAATTATAGAGATGGGGCTCTCCTGTCTCCTTAACACAGAAGAAAGTGGGTACTTTCACATCCTGATGGGCCTCAGCTCTCATGGGCAGCCCAAAAGATCAAAGAGTCAACCCCCACACATTTCAAAGCAAAATTCTGGATTATTTCAGTCTTCACTCGTGTCAAAATGTGGTTGAATGGTTTGCTTTATGGCTTCAAATATTTATCTTGCTGTCTCTAGATTTGCATGTAACTTTATTTCGGGAGAGATTGCATAACAAAAATGGTATAAGAAAAAAGTCTTTGAATGACTTAGGCATAGGGTTTGTTGTTTTTTTTTTAATTATTTTTGTGAAGCATTAATAATGAAGAGTTAATGGGCCTAGGTATTTGAATTTTCTAGAACTGGGCATATATTTGAGAGGAGATGGTCACAAGAGTGATACAGCTAAATGTCATAACAGTGAAAGTGAAGAATGTAAAAAACCCTAAGTTGCTTGTAGAATGGTATGTAAAAAAAGCTGGAGGGGAGATGTAGTCTTGTTCTTTGGTCCTATCCAGATGTCAGAGAAAAAAAGTAATAGATGTGCAATGGATTGATTCCCCTCTAGTAAGTTCAGTGGGGACTGGTCATGGAGCTGAGAAATCTGGATGGGAATGTCTGATAAATAATTCTAATAAATAATTAATATTTTATAAATTTAGGCACTATAGTTAGTTTTATTTAAACTGCGCATCATATATGATTTCCTTAGTCATCTGATAACTCTAATCAGCATCATTATACTACACAAAAACATGTATCCTAAAAGAAAACAAGGTTCTAGTCAGAGTTGACAGTCACTGGAAGGTTTTTAGAATTATACAGTCTTTTAATTTTAAATGTCATCTCTGAGGGGCATTGAGCAGGGGAATAGTTTGTGCTTGACTTGCTGTGTCTGTGGTTGTGCTGTGTATCCTCAGATGGTATTCCCTGGAGCAGAACAGTTGTATCATTCTGTTTCTGAAAAGGGTTGAAATTGTTGCCGTTTCTGATACCAGAAGTAATTCTTTATTATAATTTTCAAACATTTCTTTCTAATTCACAAATAGAAAATCAGAAGGAACATAGGATAAAAATGTCAGGATCTCTTCCTAACTTGGATAATGACTTGGTGAACAGAGTTCCTAAACCTGATGAAGTCATACTGTTACATCTCTAGAAGAATAGGTCAAAAATGAGAATTTTCGATGTTTTCAGTATAACTTAAGGTAGTTTCTTTCATCTTGCTGGAAGCAGCCAGAAATGGTATTAAAGACTTCCCCTCTAGCTTTCGAAGTGCTTGGGGGGATTCAGAAGAACATGGTGCTGACCCAGTTCTCTTAAGGTGGTGATTTGTAGCTTCAAAGGAGATGTGCCTCACTGCTTTTCCTTTTGAAGCTCAGTTGAGCTGAGGTCAACTGTCTTTTGAAGGCCCGCAATTGTCACAAAGAACCCAAGGTCCTATCTGGCTGATTTAGCCTCTTCTGACCAGGCACTCCTGCCCATCTTTGTGAATATACATCTGAGAGTTCCCTTTGTGTAGTGTCTGTGTTTTGTTTGTAAATTAAATGGGTGTTAATGTATTAAATTGTTACGCAAAAAAACAGTTTTCTTTTGCTCTCCTTCCTTGCCAAATATCTGAAGAACTACATCCATCAATACTAATGCCCCAACCAATTAAGTGCTGGACAGTAATTCTGTTTAAACATAAATATATAGGTACATATGTCAAGAATGTTTCATTTCTTAGATAGGGAATTTACTTCCTCAGTGTTACATTTTGATTTAGAGTTAGAAGTCTTCATTCCTAGGTTAGTAATTTCTTTAGGCCCTAGGCTAAAAATGAGAGATATGCCTCTTTTTAAGGTTTGATAAGACTGGTGTTATATTGTGCAATTAAAAAAAATTAAAGAAGTTCTATGAAACACTGTGGTATAAGCACTAACCTTAAAAGCATATTATATAACTTATTTAAAAATTGGAGACTTAAACCCCCTAAAATTTCTGTCAAAACTACTTGCAGGTTGTGTGGCAGATGTTGGCCAATTTTAGATAAAATATGGCTATATCTTTGAGTAATCTTTAGGAGGTACTGGTTGTAAAGAGAGGCAGGCAGTGTAAGTAACTTTACCATACAGTCAAGTGTTCTTTCTGCAGAGATTAATGCAAAGTATTTGATTAGGAAAGATTTAATTTCTGTGGTGGTTCACTTGTTTACACATTGCTGAAGCAGTCTCGTCCTTGAGCTTGTTCAGGCAGAGCCCTTCAAGTCAGCAAGGTGGCTCACAACTGCTTGCAGAGGTGGGATGTTACATGTAAATCCAGCTGACCTAAATTCTACCCAGATCCTCACTTCATCTTTTCTCTTTAATGACTTCCTCTAAATTTCCAGAACCAGAGGTCTTGGGAACATAAATAAAATTCAGACTATCTGAACCTGAGCTTTGTCCTCAAGATAAAATGAGATTCATTGCATGCACCAATTGTTGTTTGTGTCCTCTAACTGATGTTCCACATACAAATGAATTTTACACTTTAAAAATGCATTAGTGTCTTCAGTTCTTAAAAGAGAGGTTTTTATCCTGAAGTTTTGGGTTTTCTATAAATAGCTCAATGCTGAACTTGTAGTAAGTAGGGAAAATTTTGCTTTCATCCGCTCTCATGTGACTTTTTTTGGTAAATAAATATCACTGAGAGAATTCAGAAGCTGTGCCCCAAACAGACAGCACATTTAATAGGGAAACTTGGGATATCTAATCTATCTACACATCACTTTTATTATCCCTTTATGTAATGTTTTTGTGGAGAATTTTGTGATAACCTTCATAAGAAGTCATATTCATATAACATAGTCATGCCTGTGAATTCTCTCTTGAAAATAGCAGATGAGTTGTTATTCTGTTTTATACTTACAGTGATTTTTTCAAAGGAGTATACAGTCTTCGGCTTTTGCACCTCTATTTAAGGGGAAAAACCCACATCTTCCAAAATATTTTGTTAAAAACAATTCATAGGTCTTTCACTGGGCAAATGAAAAGAAGACCGAAGGCAGAATGCCACATAATTTACAAACTTCTTTTAAATTCAGCTTTTATTTGCAATATGATCTGGTTTTGTTATTATTATTTTACCCATGAAAACTTCTATGGTTAAAAAATCATAATCACAGAATAGATACACTTCCCTTTGTCTCTTTTACCTGTCAGTTAAAATTTAACTGAAATGGAAAAGAGTTTTTGCTCATTTTTTGCTCATTTGTTATTTTTCGTTAAAATGGTTTAGTATTTAACTTTGGTGTAGATGCCTCCCAGTATTTCTTTTCTCTCCGAGAGAGTATACTAGCAGTGGATTTTTTTTTTACCTGTCAGAGGATGCTCTGGAAAAGCCAGAAAAGTTCCAGCTTTGCTTTGGTCTCATTTCACATTGTTGATGCAGATAATTTAGTTGCAGAAAGTAGAATCTTTCTGAGATCTTTTTATCTGAAAAGAATTTATTAGGTTCAGAATTTTGCACCAAGCAACTTCCAGAACCAGCTGGGAAGGAGACTTGATTAAGCCAAGTGAGTTGGAAGTAGATTATTATATGTTATCATATGATAGTAGACACGTACAGAAATACCAAGAGGATGGTGCCAGATTTTTTTCAGTGGTGCCCAGTGACAGGATGAGGAGCAGTGGTCATAAACTAAACCACAAGACATGTCATCTCAGCAGGAGGAAGAACTTCTTTACATTGAGGGTGGCAGAGCACTGCAACAGGCTGCCTAAGGAGTTTGTGGAGTCTCCCTGCCTGGCGGCATCCAAACTCTCCTGGAGATGTTCCTTTGTTACTTACAAGAGGTGACCCTGCCTTGGCATGGGGCTTGGACTGGATGATCTCCACAGGTTCCTCCCAACCCCGTAAATGTTGTGATTCTGTGGTAATTTCTCTTTTCCACCCCTCTGTCACCCCTGTCTGCGGGGGGCAATGCAAGAACGACACGGAGCAACTCTGGTGAAAGCAAACTAAAAAACCCTTTATTAAAACATCTGACTCCATATATATAGCTTTCAGAAACGCCAGTGTCATTGGAGAGCTACAGGGCCACCTCCTCAATGCCACTGGGCAACCCAACTGTCTGTCAGGTTGCTCGTCCTTCACAAAGGAATGCAAAACAATAAGTTATTTACATAAAATGCTGTGAGAAAGTTTGTGCGAAGAATGCAAACATCAGAAGGCTTAGTAAAACTTGAGAAAATCAGGGTGACACCCCTCTCCATACTCTTAAAAAACAAAACTCCATGCGATATCTTTTTTTAACTATAAGGTGTCTGTGTCTTTCCCTTTGTTCAGTAGTTTATCTGTGTCCTTTTCCACAGGCTCAGTCAGTGAAAATGCCCCTATGGAATAACCTTTGAACGTGAAATGATGGTGATGTCTTACATCACCTGACAGATGAAAAAGAAGCACTGGAGAAATTGAGTATTCTCCTGCCCCTCCTCTTGCATCCTTACAAGAGAGCCAAGCAGAAATCAGCTAATATTTAATTTCTCTTTATTTTGTAGTGGATAGGAGCAGATTTTTCTTGACCGAATAAAGGTAAAACAAAAAAACCCCCTTTTTTTTCTCATACACTTGGAGTCAATACTGTCTTAATCTCCATTAAACTGCTGACATTTAAAAAAAGTCTCTTACTTATCATGTATAAAATGGGACAAAGTATGCCGGAATGTGTTCCAGAGATTCCAATGAATGAAAGGCTTTCATACAGTTATTTTTAAAACTATGGCGCTCTAAAACAGTAGTAATAACATTAGGAAATAATTTTATTTCCTGCTTCATCTTACAGAATGTTTCTTTCTAATGTGGGGAAATAAACTTATAAAAATGAGTTACTGTATTTTTTACAAGCAATAATCTGTAATTCTAGGTGTATGTGTAGTGGATGCTACAGGGAGATTACATGTATGTTGATAGAAGAGTAGCAGGAAAAACAAACATACCTTGCCTTCCAAAGGTGCATGGGGGCCTTTTCCTGAAAATCCCCAGTGAAGGTCTTTGATACCCAGGTAGAAATACAAGGGAGGTTTATGCCCAGTGTCTGTGTAATCTTTGTTGTAAGGTCAGCAAGAGGTCAAGAGTACAAAAATTAAAGCATGCAATGAATTGGTGGCATGGAAGCAAAGGCAGAGAATATGAATAAAGATGGAATATTTTGAAACATATGCCTAAAATGCTGTATTAATTAGGAATTGCCTAGTCTCACTTTGGACCTAACTTATTCAAGTTCTGTTCTTATACTTCAGTATCAATGATATAGCAAGGTGTAATATTTAAGCTTTGTCAGTACAGTTGGGTGATTGACTATCGATGGAAAGGAAATGATGAGAAGCTCACTTTATTAATTTCCTGTTATCTTTTCAACTATTCTAATGTATTGTCTTTGCTTCTTAGTGTTCCTAACAATAAAAGATTATTAATACATCCTCAGTGAATAGAGTTGAAAAATTGATCATACGCTTTTGTTTTACTACTGAATACTTGTTTCCAAATAAATCTGCTGCAGAAGGACAATCACTGTGAATCAGCATCTGCTGTTATTACAAAATAGAGAATGTTGGTGACTGTGAAGATAGTTTCCTAGTCTTTGTGAGATATGCATGTGTTTTTCTGAACAGTTACAATCTAGACATTTGGTGTTTTCATTTGGATCTTCCAGTCACTGTTTTGTGTTCATACTAGACCTATCATAATGCAGAAGAAATCTACGCAAATAAATAAGAACAAATATTTTTCTTCAGTTCATGTAGGATGTGGTCTTTCTTATTGAAGTCACTGGCTATGCTTAGAGGTAAAGAAACTAAAAAAAAAAAAAGCTAGGAACAGATATGGAATTTAAATTTATGTCTTTTGCTCTTGTTACTTTAGTGAGTTTGTTCCACAAAAAGATGCATGGTCTGTGCTCTCAGCTGGTGACAGCTTTCCTAAAGAAGCTCTGGCTAAGAGTTGTATAATTGGAGCTTTTACAAGAGGCTTTTCTCTCGGTGTGGCAACCCCACAATAACTAGTTAGCAGGTAGAGAGCACCCTGGGAAGGTTCATGATCAATGGAGAGCAGCTGAACAAGGCAGCCCAAAGCCAGCAGGCTTGTTAAAACCTTTCAAAGGCAAAATCTGTCCTGCATGGGAAACAGCTGGTAAATGGAGTGTCTTCTTTGTATGAAGATGTCCTGTTATATGGCTTTTCAAAGAAAGGGAAATGCTTTGGAGGCAGAATGGTCATGGAGAATTTTTTGGCACTGTTTGTGGATTGAAACTCCTTAAAAGCTGAAGAAAATGGAATTCATAATTAATAAAAAAAGAGATTAAGGAATATTTTACTAATATATGTAAAGTTAATATGTAAAATATTATTTGATGTCTCTTAAAAGTGTAATAAAGTATAGCTATTTTAAAATAATTAAGTAAATCACATTTGTTACAGCAATACTTAGTATTAGTGAGTTACATAGTTTTGTAACTCTATAATCCTCATCCCACCATAACTGTAAACACAATAATATACACAGAGAAAGGTGAGAGATATAGACTATATAATGTACAATAGTGTGATTATTACACGTTTGAGAACTGTTGTCTCCTCAGGGAGACCAGAAAAGCCTATTATAAGTTGTCACACAGAGCTTTTAGGGATAGGAGGTTGTGATTTATACCAGTGAGAAGGGTGCAAAATACTTTTCCTTTATCTTCCAAGTACTTCCACGACAGATGCCAACAATATTGATGATAACTATGTCATTTCAAAAGGAAAAAGAGAATGATAAATAAATGTATGGCACAACTTGATATTTGAAATGATTATAATAAAGTTACTGGGTGTTTTCAGTATTAGCCTCAGTTTTATCTTGACCCCTGGTGGTTAGTTAAGTCATGATATTTCTTCTCTTTGAAAGAACATATATGTTTAGAACATGCAGACAGTTCAGGGAGGAATGATGAGAATTGTCTGTTATTTATTCTCTGGAGAATCTGGACTGCTGTATTTTCATAGCTTGTTCACTGAGAAGCAAGTTATTTTATGAAACATATGCACTTATGTATTTTATGTACACACACATTAATTCCCCATTATTTCTTGGAGCTTTTAACTGCAGTGCTTTCTCTGTTCACTGCACTTATATTTTTGCAGAGCCAAGCCTATAATTCTGGTTAGCTTCAGTGTAATGGAAAGCATAGATTTTGTTGGTGGTTATTAGTGTTGTTTCTTCCTTCCCAAATGTAAAAGTCCTGCTAAAAAGAAAAATGGAGCTGTAGAGTATTTTTTTGTTTTTCTTGCTTACTCTTTTCTTTATTTTCCTTTTCCATTTCCCTATCACTTTTGTTTCTGTTACTTGTAGAATCAAAGCTAGAGCTAATCTTAGGCTGAAATTGGTTTGTCTTTCCTAAGAAAATAAGACTTTTTTTCTTTTCACTGCTCCAACCTGCCTGGGTAGATAGGTCAATGTTTATTTCACAGTCTTTGTATTCTGAAATGCAAGAAAAATAGGTTTTCTGAGCAAATTATATTTTCCACAAAAGCAATGAATTAAAAGGAAGAAAGAGAATACCCGACAATATGCAGTAGACAATATATGTACTTTGCAACCTGTCTTCTTTTGCATATGACTCTTGTGTAGTTTTGTTATAAAACTGCAAACATGATACAAATAAATGCTACATATATACTGGAAAAATCCAATAATATTGGTGTAGTGATTGCAAACATTATTTTAAAAGGAAGAAGTAGGTATCTCGTTTTACTTTCATGTTCCCAAATATTTTTTTTCCTTTGAATAACCAAAATTTGAATTAAACTATTTTGACTAGCTAAAATATAGTTTGTTCCTCTGTCTCTTTTGTTGTATCTCAAGACTTCTATGTAACTAGGTCAGAAATTCCTGTCATATTCCATGTAAATTCTCCATGCAGTAAACTTTCTTTGTAGTGAGTGAGAATTTGAACAAAGAACAGCTGTAAGATCAGCCTTCCTCTGTGGAAAGATTTTGTATCATAGAAGCAAAATAGTTGAGACGTGGCTCACAGTTATTAAGAGATTTTGTTGTGGTTTTTTGTATTTTTGGTCTCAGGCAGCTCCATTACAGCGTTTTATATAAATGAACATGCCATGTTTAGTAGTAATAAAACAGATGGATGTAGAACTTTCATCAGAATGGACTGTATCAGAATAGAAGTTGTGTAGAACACCTTAGGCTAAGTACTTTCTTGTTCTTTTGTAACTGCATATGCAAATACGTATTCCCCAATATGTTTCTCTTCCAGCAGCTGGGTTTTTTTTGGCCTTTATGTACAAATCGTTGACTAAGAAAATGTCAAAATACTGATACAAAAAGGCTTGTGTGGAAAAATGCTGTGTACTATAAACATCTATACTGACAAGATTTATGTATAATCACTGCAGGCAATTTTGTTTATATTTTTTAAGGAATAGCTTTTGAGCATTTACTTACCTACAGCAATGAATCAATAAATGTATTATATCTGTGAACAGATTTTGAAGTGTTCACTTGAATGTAAAAAACCCTCATAGGTATTAGAAGTCATTATGTTCTGAAACTGACATATCTTGAGATTTTTACAAAAAATATTCTTAATATAATTGGAGATGTTCACCGTAGTCACAAAAAATTTAATGTTGATTTAAAAATTCAGTAATTTACCTGTGTAATGTCTGTAAATGGTTGAGGTTGTATTTGTAATTATATAAAGTTTTTGGAAACAAGTTTGTTTGTGTAACTTTGGCTGAGTTCTGTGCATGCGTTGGCTGAGTTCTTTTAAATGTGATGTGCTTTGTGTTTTATGAATGTTTATTGCTCTCTCTGCTCTCCCCATAGTGATTCTGTGCTTCCATGCAGTTCATTAATAGAGTAAGAGAAGTAGTACCTGGTGTAGAAATACGTAAAAAAACTTCATTTCCTCTAATTTTTTTTTTTTAATCCTTACATAAGTAAAGCTATGTTTTCCCACATATATGCATCCTAGGCTATTACATGTCTTTCTCTCCTCGGGAAATTTCATAATTTATTGCTGTAGAACTAATTTATTGGAAAAAGAAATTCAACCTTCTAATGTTATATTATTCCTAGGGAAATGCTGTGCATTTGACAAAGACAATAATCTTTGAGCATCAGAATTATAATACTTTTTCATTTCCCTTGACCTTGTAATATTCTGGTTTCCAAATCACAGATGACAGTGTCTTTTTACCATTAGCATTACTTCTTTATTGCAAAACAGTTTACACAAGGTGATGCAGAGTCATTATAGCAGCGCTAAGTCCCAAAATCAACTTTTGTCTTGGCTATGATCTCATCTGGAAGACAAGACAGAGACAGGAGCAAACTCATACGTGATGCTGAGCTGTGTTAAAAAATCCCAGCTTGGAGTTTAAGTGTAAATGTGTGTATTCATAAAAATCTCATGTATACTTTAGAAAGTGTTTTAGGAACAAGTAAAGTCCAAAATACAGTGCCATCTGCACAGTCTAAAACATTAACGTGAAGAATCTTATAAACATTGTATAAATCACAATATGTGCAGATTTCAACCTGTATTTAAGTTATGCTGATTTTTTTTTCCATAAAATTGCCAGTTGAAAGAATTCAAAAGCAGTGAGCTAGTCAATAATTCCTTACCTCTTGTGGATTCCAAATATGTCACATTTTGTTTTAAAAGTTTACTCCCTCTCTCATCTGGCAATTCCCCACAAGAAAAAATTTCCTTTGTTGAATTAATAAACAGGTAGATTTATTTTTCTTTAATCACTCTGTAAAGAGTCTTTCCTCTAAAGCATTTTGCAGGGTAGAATGCCAGGGAACTGATCACAAAGATACCCATGAAAGAAAAATACCAGTCTCATAATTCTGTATTGATGACCTAAGCATTAGTGACTGCTGCACACTGTGTAGCAGCACAAGTGTGAAGACTCTTAAAAATTTTGTTGGCTTCAACCTGACAGTTTTATTCTCACATTAGTAAATTGTCTCAAGAGAGCTGCCTTTTTCATGTCTAGAAATTCAGTTATCGTTAACAGAACAAATGTTACATTGCAGGCATAGTCTTACCAAGAAGTGAGAAAGCATAATCTCCACATGCCTAAAACTGCAGCCTGTGTGCCTGGCTACTGAATAACTAAGAATGCTTTCTTGTAAGTATTTCAGTATTGTCTGTGAGGGCAAATGAAATCAGTTTCCCTTATTCCTCACACCTACCCATGCCCCAGAATACTGTGGTATGCAGTTTCCAAATGACAAATAATGGTATTTTTCATTATTAGTGTCAGTTTGTGGCTGCAGATGAGCTTTCCTCATCTAAGTCCTGTTGATTTTTGTTCCTGACCTTTGCTGCTGTGCCTGCTGAATGGGTATCTAAACTCTGGTTCATTCTAATAGCCCGGATACCTCTTTTCATGATGAAGTCTCTGTTTGTTTAACAGTAGTGCCATTTGGGTTGTAGCAGATTTCTTACTGCTTATGCCATAAAAAGGTCTTCAGAAATGACAAAAATACTGCTAGTTTTTTTCCTGCTCTCCTCTGTTGGTGGGTATCTGGTCTCTCCCAGCTTACAGCAAAGTACCACCCACATGGTTCCTCTTCGAGGAGGTACTCAGCTCCCTATTATTTCCCAGATGCTTTGTATTTCAGTGTCATGATAAGTCAGTTCTTTTGTAGGGCAGAGAAAGGTTCAAATGAAACATGATTTATTTTTATTGGTGGTGGCCAACACACTACAGCACAGCTCAATAGGAATATAGTACAGTTCCTTTTATAATAAATCAAACCAATGCTCCAGCCATTTTTAGTGTTCTTAGAGGTTTTGATCTAGATATGGCCAGTACAAATGCAAAAACCTCATGAACAATTAAAAACCAGCATATCTGAAACCTCTGTAAAACTATGTAGCCAGGTTTGAGCCTCATCATTCATATTATTTTTAAGCACTATTGTTTCTTCTTTTTGTGTGTGGTTGAGGGGGGGAAGTTGTCAGATTTTATTTTGTGATGTTCTATTTTAAGCTGGGGAGAGAAGTTTCTCCATGGGAAACTTTAGAGTATTTCCTTTTCCTCATCTTGTTTATGAAGGCATTACAAGGAAAGCAAGGTTAAGGATAAAACATAATTTCCTGTGAAAGTGATAGTAAATTAGATACTTTATTTCTTTTGAACCAAGAGGAGACATAAGCAAAAAAAAATGTTGCTTTGAATCAGCATGTGGTACTTGTCTTCTGAAATAAAACTTTTGCAATGAAGTCTTTTTATTTATTCTGACATTGCAGAATTCTTCAATTTGAAACTAAAATAAGTAGCATACATGCCAGTGGATTTAATACTGAAATATTAAAAAATTATGACTAAGATCAGAAAATGTATATTTAGCAATGGTTAGGCTCTTTAATGAGTTTGCTAACAGACTTTTTTTTTTCTTTGAATAAAAGAGTTTTAAAACATGTTAATTCATTTAAATTTGCTGATAATATCAATTCAGAATGCCTGAGTCTTTCATTTGCATGGAAGAATGCATGAGAATATTGGTTTTGGAATGCAGTTCTTAAAAAACATGCTCAGTTTCTAAATGTGCTTGCCTCAGTGGAGCATCAGCAGTGATTAAAGCCTGCGTGTGCATATGTGCGTGTGTGTTCCTTTGCATCTAGGGAGCAGTTATCCAATTTGTGAGCAGAACTAATTTCAGAATGTGTGTCTGAAGCTGCAAGATTCTTCTCTCCCACACTTGTAGACTAGAAACGGGTTTGACTTCTCTGTAAACTGCTTTTCTCTTTCAATGTTTTTTTTTTCCCCTGTTGTGAATTGCTGCCAGTGCCAGAACCCCAAGAGCCAGTGTTGTTGTGAATGTCTGCTGTTTGCATGATGTCTGCCACTTCAGTGTCACTCAGTACTATCTCAGGTTAAGCAGGTTATCCAAATATCTCCATATTTTCAAATGCAAATTTTGGAGCAATTTTGTCCTTAAATAAAAACTAAGAGTTTACTTACACTGTTTTTTAAAATGGTCAGTGTGTGAGGTGATAAAAGGAGATAGCAACCCAGGCATGTAATGATGCCTAGAGAGGCTACCTGGAACAGAGGCTAGACAGAGTGAGGTTGGTCCTTAGATCTTAGGAGTGCTCAGAAGATTCATTTTGTGGAATTTTTTTTAACTACTTCTGTGGGTGTTGATATTTGAAAATTTTATCTGTTTCTTACAGATGTCTTTTCTTCAAAGAGAAGAACGCTGATTTAATATCATTGGCATAGACAGAAGTCATATGTATTTGTATGTATTTTATATTATCATTATTTATAATGCAGGAAAATATTATTGAGAACTGAAGTGCCATAATACCTTTAAAATAGGTAATAAAGGGAACATAGATAAAGCAAATTATCACTGTCCTTTCAAAAATAAATTCATTTGTGATCTCTGAATGAAGATTTCAAAGCTTGTTAATGTTATCTTAAGGTATGTTCTTTTTTACAGACCTTTGTAGATCCTATAACTTTGTCACATATCATAACGTAAATAATTTGCCTACTGTACACTTGTGTGCTAGTATTACAAAATATCCAAGGATTTTTTCCTCTATGTTCTTTTAGCTGACAAAATAGATATAATTTAGAATGGATCCATTTCCTGGATGTATTTGAAAGTCTTTACCAAAAACTAATAATTTTCTTTTTTTCCCATTTTGTTTTGTTTTGTTTTCAAATAAAACAGCTGTAAATGCTTTGTTGCTGTTGTGTTTTGGTGGCAGAGGAACAGCAGAGCAGATGTCGCCACATCAGTATCAAGTTCTGTTCTGTTGCTTATTTTTTTACTAATGGAAGTAGGGCTGTAGGTCAAAATTTCATTCTTCAAAGTCCACTTTTTAAATGACATGACATCCTTATTATGGTTAACATCTACCACTATTACTATTTCAAAATGTTGTCAAATAGTGTTGAGTGCTTGATAACTTGGTTTAATTCCTTGTCAAAGCAATGTTTGGTTTGGAGACACTTTTTTGGATTTCATAATTTGTTTATGGTGGCCCAATGTTTCTTTTCCCTGCAGTTTTAGCAAACCTAAATGGCAGCAGATGAGCAGTTACTCTGATCCTAACTAAAATGTGCTATGCAAGATGATACTGATGATTTACTACTAAGTGTAGTGATAAATATGTTGGGTCTTTTTTCCCTGCTAAAAGTGAAGAATTGCTAACATGAAGGGATAAATTCATTTATCTTATGTATTGTTGGGGGTGTTTGCATGGGTTTTTTGTGTGTGTGTGGATGGTGGTGGTGGCTTTTGGGTTATTTTTTGTAAAGTACTAACTTTTCTTTCTCCAGTTTAATTTTGAAGTTTCTCTGCATTCACTTCTACTTACTTCACTGGTTTATGTGGATTGTCTTTTACCCTCTAAGCATTAGATGCCTTACCTCTCCTATAGAAACTAGGAGAAATCTTTTATGAGAAGTTGTTCTTTTTTTCATTGAAAGAAAAGCAACTTGTAGAAAGACTTAAAAGTAGAATGTAAAGTTAAGTTTCTTACACGGGAATGCTGCATCTGAGGGTCCCTTGACTAACCTTCTGTAATCTGAAAGCTTTTTTTTTAGTTTCTGTAAAACATAAGGCCTTTTAATGAGTTTTTAGTATGATCCAATATATTGTAACCGTTTAAGAGCCTTCTAGGAATCTCTCTTTCAAGTTAAAGTTTCTAAGAACAGGTACCATCCTTGTCTTTAGCTCAGTGGAAAAAGGAAATAGTATTTATCTTCTTTACTGAGAATTCCTTTAACTGTAATGTTTACTGATTAATGTCTGTTCAGTGGTCCTACTGCTGAGATTTTCAGAAACATGTTCAATCTACAGAATAGAATGAATTTCACTGTTCATGTGATGTCTGAGAAAGTATTTTGTTGTTGGCTGGTTGTTTTTTTCCTGTTATTTTAAGAGTGCTCTCCTATAGTTTGCATTATGAGAAGCAATAAATAGCTCATTAGCTTTTTTATAACATTCATGATTTCTGTAGCTTGCTAAGCAGAAGAATCTTGAAGCTGTTCTCGGCAGCTTTTCATGTCTTTGATCACCTTTGTTCCCTTCCTTGATGCAAGGTTTTAGCTTAATTTTAGTTTAGTGACATGTTTCTGAGAAGGGGATGAACAATCTGCAGTACTCAAGGTGCTCAACCACTGTAGTTATATAGTTAGTGGCATAATAATTTACTCTCTCTTCCTTTATAACAGTTCCAGAAGTTTTTTATCCTTCTGGCTCCTACTGAAAATTTCTGTCTTTTTCTTAAGAGATAATATTTACAGCTTATTTGCAAATGTACAACTTATCATAAAACTACCATGTTTTCAGTACTCAGTTTTGTTTCTTGTTTTGTCAACTTCTCTTTTCCATTTATCTTTAATTTTCTTTATTATGAATAATTTCAAATCATTATTAAACTTTGATGTGACATTATACTTTACTTCTTCATATCCTTTGAACTTACTGAAGAATGCAGAGCTCAAGAGAGATACTGTAAAACTTTTGAATGTTGCTTATTGTAGAAAGGACCATAGATTCTTCTCTCTGTTTTCCCATCACTAATACATAATCTTCTATAAAAATGTTTTTGATTTTTTTTGCATGTTAAGTTAGTGTCGTTAAGAAATTTTGAAAAACTAAAATAATTTTTGGGTTTCAATCAATAGGGCCAACCTATTCTTTCTGTAATGTTCTACTTTGAAGAATCTAAGTATATTTGTCAAAGACAACTTTCTTCAAGCCAATACTTACATCAAACCATTACATAAAACACCACTTGCTTCTCTGGTGATGAAATTTACCTTTATCAAACCTTTAGGTTATTAATTTTTTTAGAAGTTATGTAGTAAACTGTTTTATAGTGCTGTGTAATATACACATGGTGTAATTATTGATAGAGGTCTTCCTGCTTTTTTGCTTTCTAGAGGTTTCTGTCTACTGGCCATGTGTTTGCCTAACAAGGCCAAGAACCAACATTGTGACTTGACAGTTCTAGATAAATACTGTGGTGAGGTCTNGTGAGGTCTCTTACTCCATCAGTGTCTCCAGTGAATTATACCAATGCCAATATAATCATTCCCATCTTCAGTAGTTCAGTGAAGACAAATAGGTTCTCAGAGCTAACCTGCAAAAATACATGTCCTGGAGGTTCTGTGTGGGACTATTT
>WBNO01022992.1:0-19241 GCA_013400575.1 Peucedramus taeniatus
CTGCTGCCGGCGCTGACGCTCCTGGCTCAGCTGCTCGCCCGCGGCGCCTCCGCCGACACCGCGCCCGTGGTGCCCTGGGCCGGCTCCAACGACACCTTCAGCCTTTACTGCTCCAGGTACGGCCCCTCCGCCCCCGCCCTGCCCGGGGCAGCGCCGCAGCCCCCGGGACACCGGGGAGCCTTTGGGACCTCCAGCACCGCTCTGTCCTTGCAGCTGCCTCCTCCTGATCCACCCGAGCCGGGACATCTGCTCCCAGGTGGGCGCTGCCCCTCCCTCGCTGCCGCCCACCCTCCCTGCGGGGCCGGGGGGCTCCGGGGATCGCTAGCCCGGCCCCGCNCCCCGCTCATTCCCCGTTGCCTCCCAGTCCGGCGGGGGCGAGAACGCGGGGCTGGAGGAGAAAATCATCTTCCTGCTGTACCTGCTGCTGGTGCTCGGCTGCTGCTCGGTGAGCTCCCGGCTCCGGGGGAGGCGCTGGGGGTCCCCAGCGCCCCGCTGAGCCCCGCACACCCCCAGCTCCTGTACCGGCGGCTGCGGCTCCGCTGCCGGGGGAACGCGGCGCTGCCGCTGCTGAGCCTGCCCGGGGACGGCGGCTTCGGGGGCAGGAGCGGCCGCAGCGTCAGCCAAGCCTCGCTGTACTTCCAGCTGGTTTTCCTGCTCTGCTGGACGCCAGGCAAGGCCGGGGGGGTGTCCCACAGCCCCCGAGCCCTGCGGGGTCACACTGGGGGTGTCCCAAAGCCCCCGAGCCCTGCGGGGTCACACTGGGGGTGTCCCACCAAGGAATGTCCTTCTGTGTCCCACCCACAGCCTTCCTCCTCACCATCCTCTCCTTCACCAGCATCAGCCCTGCCTCGCTCTTTGTCCTCTACGTGTCCACAGTGAGTAAAGCCCCTTTTCCAGGGCTCCCAGGCTGAACATTTGTCCCCATTCCACGTGGGAGCTGTGACAGCCCTTGGGGACACCCCGGGCAGGGTGAGGACACGGCCCCGGGCCCAGTTTGGCTCTTCCCACTGGTTTTCGGGTTGGGGTTTCGCCCCTCGGCTCCTCCCGGGGGCTGGATGTGCTTTAATTGGCCACACCGAGAGGAAAGTCCCCCCGTGTCCTGTGCCACCCTGCCCGGGCTGTGCCTGCAGGGACCGGGAGCCCTGACCCTCTGTCCCCGTGTCCCCCAGGCCCTGAGCGTGTCCCTGCAGGGCTTCCTGCACAGCCTGGTCTACGGCTGGATGAGGGAGAACTTCCGCCGGGAGGTGCTGGCCCGGAGCCCCTCCCTGCAGGGCCCCGGGGGGCTCAAGGCTTTCTACGACGACTCCTTGGGGGCTGCACCCTGAGCTTCCAGCTCATCCCATTCCCTGGGGGCTGCTCCCACCTCATCCCATCCCCTGGGGGCTGCTCCCACCTCATCCCATCCCCTGGGGGCTGCTCCCACCTCATCCCATCCCCTGGGGGCTGCTCCCACCTCATCCCATCCCCTGGGGGCTGCTCCCACCTCATCCCATCCCCTGGGGGCTGCTCCCACCTCATCCCATCCCCTGGGGGCTGCTCCCACCTCATCCCATTCCCTGGGGGCTGCCCAAAGCCCCGGTGGGATCTGCACATTCCCTGCAGCTCAGGGAATCCTGGAATGGTTTGGGTGGGAAGGGATCTCAAAGCCCCTCGAGTGCCACCCCTGCCAAGGCAGGGACACCTCCCACGGCTCTTGGTGTCCGGGCAGGATCCCCTGGATGCAGCCCCTCGTGCCTGGAGTGGTTTGGCAGGGCACAGGTGGGGCTGGGCAGGTCCCAAAGCGCTGGAGGCACCTGCAGCCCCTCCCTGCTGGAGACCCCCCAACTTCCACAGATCCACAGGGATGGAGCCTGGAATTCCAGAGCCACTGAGGCTGGGGTGGCACTGGAGGGGCTTTGAGGTCCCTTCCCACCCAACCATTCTCAAATTCTGGGATATTGGGGTTGCAGGAGATGGGGTCTGGCCTCCTCGGGAGGAATGCAGAACTAAAAATACATCCCTGAGGGAGAATCCCTGAAGGAGGAACTTCGGGCTGCTGAGGAACAGCTACAAGAGATGGTGGAGCCCCCACTCCAGGAGGGATTTCAAATCCATGTGGATGTGGCACTTGGGGACAGGTCAGCAGTGGCTTTGGCAGTGCTGGGGATGGTTGGACTCGATGGGCTCCAAGGTTTTTCCAAGCCAAATGCCTCTGTGATTCTGTGACTCCGTGCCTTGGGCAGGGCAGAGGGACACAGCACCCACAGGTGCTGTGAACCCCCCGGAAAACCAGGATGGCCACAAGTGACCAAGAGCAGGGACAACCATTCCCAACCCAATAAACTTCCCCAGCCTCCAAACCAGGACCCAGTTTGGCTCCAGGGTTTTCTTTAAACTGAGATTTCCTATTTCACAGGAGGGTTTGGGGCCTGCACGGACACACCCAGGATACGTAAGGATTTACATCATCCCAAAGGATATTGCTCAGAACTCCTTACTCCAGCAGGGCCAGGGGCACTGAGACACCCAGCAGCCTCCTGCTGCTTCTGCCTGGCTCCAGAGGGGAAATTCAGGAAGAGTTCAGGCCCCTCTGAGCCCCCCAGCCCCTTCCCAGTCCCGATGGAAACAGCACAGCTTCCACTGGGAGCTGCCCCAGCTCAGGGCAGGAACAATCCAACAATCCAACAATCCTACCACGGGCAGAGGGGCTGGGTTGGACCCCTCCAGGCTGCCACATCACTCCCAAACCCTTGTTTTAGGCTAAAATTCCATCCCTGGCTGACCGCCCTGCCCTGGTGGTGCAATGCAGTTCTGGAGTACCAATGCCCTGGGCCCAGCAAATCCATTCCCAGGGCAGGAAGGGGATCCCAGGCACAGGAGCTGCTCTGGAGGCAGGGGCAGAGCAGCAGGGCCCATTCCAGCTCAGCACAGGCTGTGGGAATCAGCTTCTCCAGGTTTTATTGGGAAGGGGCTGGCAGGGGCTCTCGCAGTGCCTCGGGCAGAGCCCCAGCCCCGCTGTGTCCCTGGAGCTCAGGCTGGGTTTTCAAGCAGAATAAATAGGATTTGGGGCCAGCTCCTCCCAGCAGCCATTCCCAGGCACTCCGGGGAGCTCTGATCCCTGCGGATGCTGCAGCCCCTCCTCTGGCTCTGCCCTGGAGAAACAGAGCAGCAATTGTCCGTGTCCAGCAGCTCCTCCTCCTGCTCCCGCCGGCTGTCCAGGGACAGGGACAGGGACGGGGTTGTCACCTCCTCACCGTCCTCAGGAGCTGTCCTGAGCACAGCCCCCCGCAGGGCCGCTCCTGCTTCTCCGGGCGGGCTGGGGCTGCGGGAATGCCGAGGATCCGAGCACGGAAAGGATGAAGTGTCCGGGCGGTCCCTCCTGCCCTGCCGGTGCCGCCGGTTCCGCAGGGACGGCCCCAGCCCCGCTCCGGGAGCAACGCCCGGCTCCGCCCCGCGCGCTCCGAGCGATCCCCGATCCCCGAGCGATCCCCGAGCGATACACTTCCCATCCGGGCAGGAGCTGCCCCAGCGGCTGGGAGCGGGTGGGACAGGCTGGGAAGGCTCTCCCCTCCAGGAGCCCCCCGGCTCAGGGGTGGTGCAGCACGGTCTGGAGGTCCTCGGGCAGCGAGCCGATGATGGTGTCGATGTAGAGACTCACCCTCTGCAGGGTCTCCTCCTTCACGGGCAGGTGCTGGCACCGAGCCCTCACCTGCAGGAAAATGGGAATTAACACATTCCAGGGGCCTTTCCCCTCTGGCCCGGCTCTGCCTGCTGCAGTTCTGGATAAAAACAGGCAGGAAACATCGCCTGAGCCTTGGGAGGGCAAGAACTCCCCTGGATCCTCCCAACTCTGAGGATTTCACACAAACACCGAACTTCCCTGAGTTTCCCACCCTCCGGGGAGGAAGAACAAGCTTTTCCAAGGCACAGGTGTGATCTGTGTCCCGGATTTCTCTCCAGCCAGAGAGAGGGAGAAGTGCAGGGGGAGGGAGGGACTCACCAGCTTCTCCCGAAGCTTCAGCACCAGGTCCACGATCTCCACCTCAGACTTGTCCTTCATCCAGGCCACAATGTCCTAAGGAGAGAGTGGCTTCCCTCAGGGACACTTCCCAAGGGATTCCCTAAGGAGAGCCTGAAGGTGAGCAGGGGATTCATCATCCTCATTCCTGACACAGTGACAGAGCCCCTCCAGTGCCACCAAGGCAGGGACACTTCCCACTGTCCCAGGCTGCTCCAGCCCCAATGTCCAGCCTGGCCTTGGGCACTGCCAGGGATGCAGGGGCAGCCCCAGCTGCTCTGGCAATCCCAGCCCAGCCAGCAATTCCCAATTGCCAAGATCCCTGGATCCATGGCTGCCCTCTGGCACTGGGAGCCATTCCCTGTGTCCTGTCCCTTGTCCCCAGTCCCTCTGCAGCTCTCCTGGAGCCCCTTCAGGCCCTGCCAGGGGCTCTGAGCTCTCCCTGGATCCTTCTCCTCTCTGAGTAAACCCAGTCCTGTCCCTGTCACCCACCGCCTCACAGACACAGCCCTGTCCCTCTCTCAGCCCTGTCCCTGTCCCAGCCCTGTCCCTGTCCCAGTCCCAGCCCTGTCCCTGTCACCCACCGCCTCACAGACACAGCCCTGTCCCTCTCTCAGCCCTGTCCCTGTCCCAGCCCTGTCCCTGTCCCTGTCACCCACCGCCTCACAGATGGCCTCCAGGTGCAGGGCCTCGAGCTTCTGGGTCATCTCGCGGTGCCGCTGCCGGAACCACCCATCGAAATTGGGGGACTTGAAGAATCGCCTGTGGAGAGGTCAGCAACTGTGGAACTGTGGGGTCCCAGAGCTGGCAGGGACCCACAGGGACAATCCCATCCCACCCTGTGCCCCACAGCTCCCTGAGGGGACCCTGGGAAGGGGTCAAGGGGACCCAGGGCTGGCTTGGGGACACAGCAGGACACGGGCACAGATTCCCAGAGCAGCTGGGGCTGCCCCTGGATCCCTGGCAGTGCCCAAGGCCAGGCTGGACATTGGGGCTGGGCACACTCTGGGACAGTGGGAGGTGTCCCTGCCATGGCAGGGGTGGCACTAGAGGGGATTTGAGGTCCCTTAGCACCCACCCATTCCATAATTCTATAATTATTGTTTCTGATCACTTTGTGGGATTATTTTGTTTTCCATCCCTGTGCCTTTCCCATTTTCCCTCCTTGGATATCCAACTTCTGGATTTTTCCCACTCCTATTGCACCAAGTGCCTTCTCCATCCCATTCAGAACCAATTATCCAGGAAAACCCTGGACCAGCTCCCCTGCAGGATCTCCACTCATTTAAAACACACGAACCCCAGGGCTGAATTTGCCCTGGATTTGCTCTCCCTGACCATGCTGAGTTAATCCATGGATGAGCTCTGCAGGTCCCACAGGGGTCCCAGTGCTGATCCAGGGCTCACTGCCCGTTGGGACTGGCCCAGCTGGGGGTGGATCAGGATTCTCACCTGTAGAGCCCCAGCCAGTCCCCCTTGAGCACACAGGTGAGCTGGGGGCCGGCGTGCTCCAGGCTCTTCATGAAATCCTCCTGGCAGAACGGGCGGATCTGGGGGGGATTCTGCACAGGGAAACCCATGTTAGTTCATGGAAATCCATATCAGAGAATCCCAAATGAAACCAGGAAAATGAGGGCTGCACTTCCAGTGGGAAAGGTGCGCAAGGCACCGAGGATAAAAACACCCCAAGGTTGATCCTCACATGAGATTCCCAGTAATTCAGCTCCTGGCAAATCTGGGAATATCTGTCCCAAGGGTTCTTTCAATGTTTTAATGAAGTTTTAAAGGAGTAAAACTTCTCTTCCTTCAACAGGGGAGGTTCCCAGGAGTGTGCCCAGCACCCTGTAACCACTGCCCATCCCAAAGGGAAGGAGGACCGGGAAGTGCATCCTACCTTCCACGGAGTGATGGCCCTCTGCAGAGGCATCAGGCTGGCCATGTAATGCTCCTAAAACAAGAAAAGATGAAGACAAAAATAATAACTTACAGTTGAGGAGTCTCTTGTGCTGCCCAGAGCAGCTGGGGCTGCCCCTGGATCCCTGGCAGTGCCCAAAGCCAGGCTGGACATTGGGGCTGGAGCAGCCTGGGACAGTGGGAGGTGTCCTTGCCATGGCAGGGGATGGGATGAGTTTAAAGGTCCTTCCCACGCAGCCACTCCAGGGTTCCCTGCTCCGGGCTCTGTCACAGGCACTGCTCCCCGTCCCCCCGAGGTGTCCCTGCACTCACCAGAGGGATGATGAAGCTCTGGGTGAGCTCCAGGAGGTGCCTCCTCAGCAGAGCGCTCTGCACCTCCGAGGGGCGCTTCCGCTGGATGCCCTGCGGGACAGGCGGGGTCACCACGGCACAGCCGGGGCACACGGGGTCACCCAGTGTCACCCATGGCACAGCCGGGGCACACGGGGTCACCACGGCACAGCTGGGGCACACGGGGTCACCCAGTGTCACCCATGGCACAGCCGGGGCACACGGGGCCACCATGGCACAGCCGGGGCACACGGGGTCACCCAGTGTCACCCATGGCACAGCTGGGGCACACAGTGTCCCCTCACTTTCACACACAACCTGCAGCTCTGCAGGCATGGGAGCCTGAAGTGCTGCCCAAACTCCAGATCCCAAACTCCAGATCATCACACCCAGATCCCTAAATCCAGATCCCAACCAAACTCCAGACCCCCAAATCCAGATCCCAAACTCCAGACCCCCAAATCCAAATCCCAAACTCCAGATCCCCAAATCCAGATCCCACCCTCTACTCAAACACATTAAAATTTCAAGTTTCACTACACAAAATCTGATTTTTTTCAGGCTTTTTTCCCAATATCAATTCTTCCCACTCAGTTTATTGTTAGCATCAGGATTTAATCCTTATTATCAAGTGGAAAATCCTAAACCTGGCGTGATGAAGGTGTCCCAGTATGGACTAAATCCTCCCAAAGTGTAAATTCTGCTCCTTTGGAGAGCTCTGCCTGCTCAAACCGAGCTCTTGGCACAGTTTTCCCACCAGGACAGAGTGGGAGGTGCTTACCTTTAGTAGCCTTTTTATCAGGGTTTTATCTTTGTGAAGGAATGTTTTATAGGAAGTGTAGATTCCTGGATGGGAAAAACACAGGATCAGGAAAAAACAGGAGTCAGGAATGGACACAGTTCCATCTGCCAAATCCCCAGGGGAAGGGTGAGTCCTGAAGGATTCCTGAGGCCTGGACCCACCTGGTTTGGTGTCCAGGGTCTTCAGCTTGGCCAGTTTCTTCACCTTCACCTGCTTGGGCAGGTCTCCTGTGACACACAGCGGGGACAGATCAGGCTCTGTCCCTTCCTGCTGGGACTGCACTTGGGGACACCCAGCTCTGTCCTTGCCCACCCTCCCTCCACCCTCAGAGCAATCCCAGCTCCCTTCCCTGCTGGAATTCGGGGATGAGGACATGGTAAGAACCAGCTCCTCATCCCCAGGGCTTCCTTGGCTTCCCAGCCAACAAAGGTGCTCAATAAAGGAGAGGAGGTTTCTCTCTGTCTCTCCACCTCTCTCCTCTCTCTTCATGCCCAGGAAGGGCTTTTCCTCCCCTGGAAGCTCCAGGACAGCAATTCCTGCTCCTCACACCCTGCCCCAGCTCTGTGCTCATCCTGCACATGGCCACAGCCAGAGGTGAGCTCCTGTGGCTGCTGGGCTGTCCCAGGAGAGGAAATCACTGCCAGGGCAGCTCCCTGCAGCCTCCAGCTGCTCTGCCAGCCCCACAGAGCCCTGGGCCAGCTCACCTTCCATCCCGAGCTGCCCATGGCTCCTGAGCTCCCCTGACTGGCACCCTGAGCTCCCCTGGCACCCTGAGCTCCCCTACAGACACCCTGAGCTCCCCTGGCAGACACCCTGGAGCTCCCCTGCAGACACCCTGAACTCCTCCTTCACCCTGAGCTCCCCCGACAGACACCCTGAGCTCCCCTGACAGACNACAGCCAGAGGTGAGCTCCTGTGGCTGCTGGGCTGTCCCAGGAGAGGAAATCACTGCCAGGGCAGCTCCCTGCAGCCTCCAGCTGCTCTGCCAGCCCCACAGAGCCCTGGGCCAGCTCACCTTCCATCCCGAGCTGCCCATGGCTCCTGAGCTCCCCTGACTGGCACCCTGAGCTCCCCTGGCACCCTGAGCTCCCCTACAGACACCCTGAGCTCCCCTGGCAGACACCCTGAACTCCCCCGACAGACACCCTGAACTCCTCCTTCACCCTGAGCTCCCCTGACAGACACCCTGAACTCCCCTGACAGACACCCTGAGCTCCTCCTTCACCCTGAGCTCCCCTGGAACCCTGAGCTCCCCTGGCACCCTGAGCTCCCCTGGCAGACACCCTGAGCTCCCCTACAGACACCCTGAACTCCTCCTTCACCCTGAGCTCCCCTACAGACACCCTGAGCTCACCTGACATGCGGAGCTCGCCCACCCGCAGGATGTGTGGCCAGTGCTGCAGGGTCTTGATGAAGAAGGGGTTGGTGACGCCCACGACGATGTTGGGCCTGGAAGGAGGGGACAGGCTGAGCGCTGGTGGCTCTGTGTGTCCCTCGGGGGTGGTGGCAGGGTGCAGGGGCACTCACGGGGCCTGGGTGCGTGTGGTGTATTCCTTGAACTCGCTGTCGTGGATGGTGAAGTAGGGCCGGAAGTCGCAGCAGTAACGCAGCGGGGCCAGGCAGCTGCAGGGACAGACAGGGTCACCCTGGGCATGGCACAGGGCACCCCGGGCACGGCAGGGTCACCCTGGGAATGGCAGGGTCACCCTGAATATGGTACAGGGCACCCCGGGCACGGCAGGGTCACCCTGGGCATGGCACAGGGTACCCTGAGCATGGCATAGCTATCCTGGGTATGGGAGAGTCACCCCAAGCATGGCAGAGTCACCCCAGGCATGGCATGGTCACCCTGGGCTGGCCCAGGACAGTCCCTGCCCTGGGGCTGTGCCCACACTGGGGCTGCCACAGCCCAGGGCCCATTGGCCTCCTGTCCCCCTGGCCACCCTGGGCTCGTGTCCAGCTGCTGGCACAGCACCCCCAGGGCCTTTCCCAGTTTTCCAGCCCCCTGCCCCAGCCTGGAGTGCCCCAGGGGCTTGGGCTGAGCCCAGGGCAGGTGCTGGCCTGGCTGAAGCTCTCTGGGGAAGCTGCAGGTTTTTGGGGTTTTGTGCTAAGGCAGAGCTCTCAGCTGGGGAGAGCTCCTCTGGTTCCTCAGGGCTGGAACCATCAGGGGAGGTTCTTTTGTACTCCTCTCTATCCTTGCTGGAAAATGAGTGTGGGATATTTGCAGTTTGTCTTGCAAAGCTTCCACGAGCAAACTAAACCCAAGCCAGGTGAGCAGCACAGAGTGGATGTGGGAGGGAAAAGCTGCCAGGATTTGCTGTCACAGTTCCCAGTCCCTCAGACCCTGTGGGTGTTACCTGGTGAGGGCCAGGACCATCTCTGAGGACATGGTTGGGGATGGTGCCATCACCACCATGGGCTCCCCCAGCAGCATCAGCTCCCACAGCATCTGGATGTGGATCAGCACTGGCTGGAAGCACCTGGAATGATGGAAACAATGACAGGCTGAAGGCAGAGGGCCAGTGCAGGATGGAGCAGACACAGCTGTGGCCTGCAAGGCCCCCCAGGCGTGCTCCCATCTGGGAATTTGAGATCTAGGATGGACTTCCAGCATTCCACAGGGAATTCAGGTGTTTTCACCTGGGCTGTCACTCAATTGTTTCACACAATTTAAAGGAAATGCTTTAAGCAAAGCAATTTGTGATCAGAGTCATGGGGTGGTTTGGGTGGGAAGGGACCTCAAAGCCCATCCAGTGCCACCCCTGCCACTCTGGGGCCTCCTCTGGGCTCTCTCCAGCAGCTCCAGGTGCTGCTGCTGTGTGCCCAGGGCTGGGGCAGCTCTGCAGGTGGGCTCTCACCTGAGGGGGCACAGGGGCAGGTCCAGCTCTCACCCCCAGCACCCCCAAATCCTCACCCAGGGCTGCTCCAGCTGCTCGTGCCCAGCCTGGACCAGTCCCAGGGGTTGCCCTGACCTGGGTGCAGCACCTTGGACTTGGCCTTGTTAAACCTCAGGAGGTTCCCAAGGACAATGTTGGACCTCCTGAGGTCCTTGGGAACCTCAGGAGGTTCCCAAGGACAGATGTTGCTTTCAGTGTGTCTGAGAGAGCAGGACACCCCTGGATTCCAGAGGATGGACATGGGAATGGCACCTCCAGAGCTGGGAGTGCCTGGGACACTCCCCTAGAAGCTTTGGGCAGGAGCTGCTCCCCAGCCTGGGGGGACACAGGCCCTCCCCTGCCCCGGGGCTGTGCAGGGCACCACCCTCAGCTCAAACCCTGCCCAGAATCCCAAAGGAGTCCCTGGAATGCAGCAGTGTCTGATTCTGCACCATCCCTGTGATTTTTGGGATGCTCTCAGCAGGGAGAGGATGGCAGGTGGAGGGGAGAGGGTTGGGAGGAGCCTCTCACCTGAACAGATCCAGCTCATGAACACTGGGGAGAACCAGGGGGGCTGGTAACAGATTCTGGATGAGGAAGGGAGAAAAGGCTGTTAGTACCTGTTAGTGAACTGTGAGGAGGTGGGAGCAGCCTGGCTGGAATTGCACCAACCAGCCACAGGGAACAGGGCTCACACCCTGAGGTGTGCACAGGAGCAGGGCCAGGGGCAGCACTCAATCCCAAACTAACTCCTGTGCCTACAAACTAAGGAAGATTCCCCTCTTTTCCAGATGGGAAAGGCTGCCCGTGCCTGCTCCTTTATTTTCTAGAGTTTCCTCTGGTGGGAGAGGGTTTGAGACACAACAGAGCCAACAGGGTTAGAGATGTGGCACCAAACCAGTGTTAGTCACAGCAGAGAAAGGGGAAAGGGGGAGGAATCCAAACCAGAGCTGAACCAAAACACTGAAGCAAATTCAGAACAAGTCCAGGGTGAAGGCAGGAGACCCAGCAGGGCCTGAATTCCCAGGAAGAGCAAGGGGAACAGTGAGTAAAGCACCCAGATTGGGTGCACAGCCCTGTGTGACTCCAGGCAGGAGAGCCTGGAGTGGAACTGCTGAGACCACACTGATCCCAGGCCAAAGGGTTCCCAGCAGGGTTCAGGATGCAGCTCCTCCCTCCGTGCCAGCCCCTCTCACCTCCTGGTTGCACTGCTTCACTGGGCTGGAGCCTGGCTTGTCCACCCGGGATGGGATCCTCACCTGCAGGGCAAGGAGAGCAGGGATCATGCTGGGGTGGGATCAGCAGGGGAGAAACTTCTCCAGCCACCAATTCCAGCTGGAAAGGTTGTGGGGAGAGTGGGGTGAGCAGGGATTTCACATCCAGGACCATGGAACACAGGTCCCTTCCCTCTGGCACAGCCCAGGTACCTGGATGACAACTCCCATCACGGGCAGGTTCAGGGTCTGGCCAGGCACTGGGGGTGGCCACTGGTCGATCTCGTTGCACACTGAGGGATAAGGGAAGAGAAGAGTTTCATCTGAGGGAAAATCCAGCTCATCCTGGCATTCTGAAAGGGAGTTATTCCCTGATCCCAGCTCACACATCCCCCTGGCTTGTGGAAACCCAGAGATGATAAATCAGGATGAAACGACCCAGGCAAAAAAGGCTTGATGGATGTGCAGCAGAGTCCTGCTTTGGGAACACCCTGCATCCAAACTGGCAGCCCCATTCCCTCACACTCCCTCCCCACAGTCCCTCCTTTACACCTGATTATCCACTGGGACAAGCAGGAGAAAGTTCTTCCCTGCTGGAATTTGCTCCAGAATGAAGCCATTTGGAGCATTCCAGCTGTTTTTCAGGAACCTCCCGATGCAGCCCCTCTATCCCAAGCTGGAATCCCTGTCCCCAGCTCACCTGCCTCCAGGCAGGGCTCCAGCTTGTCGAAGTATTCCGGAGCAATCAGCTGCAGCAGGCACTGGAACAGGTTCACGTAGGGAAGGCGGGACACGAGCACCAGGGACTGGGAATGGCACATTTGGGATCAGGACCCCCCTGACCCCACACTGCACATTTCTGTACTGCTCAGAGAGGGGTGAACTTAAAAAACCCAACACAAAATCCATGGAGCAGCTCCCAAGCAGCACTTTGTTGGAATTCTCACTGCCAGCTGCTCGTCAGGCAGGATTTGGGAGAGCAAAGGGATGGGAGCATGGCCTGGCAAAAGAGCAGCTGGAGAGGGAGCAAAATTCAATTGTTGGTGGGTTCAAAGATCCCAGAAATCATTTCAGGTGGAGAAGCACAAAGGAGCGACCCCTGAAATGGGAATTGGGCAGATAAAGTCAAGGAATGCAGGGGAAGGACGAAAGAACTTGGAATAACAAATTGTGTCCAGGAAGGCATTTGTTTTTCTAATTGGGGCTTCCTTGAGAAATAAATCCCTGTTTTTCACAGCTGTCCCAACCCAGTCCCACTGGAAGTTTCGTTGTTACACTGATTCTCCTCTTCCTCTAACCATTAATGAGTGCATTAATTAGGAATGCAGGAGTGATTTAAACACCTCCTGTCCAACCCCAGACTTGGCCATTTGAATTCAAACCTCATCAAGTGTGACAGTTCCTTCCCTGAGCAGTCCCACTGTTCCAGTGCAAAACTCGCTGGTTTAGTGGGGATGGAAAAACTGATTTCTGCACAGCAGAAGTCTGAAAGGAACCCCTGGAGGTGGAGAGCACAAAGCTCAGGACACTGCTGGGACTGAGATGTCCCCATGGACCAGCACAGGACAAGGGGGAATGGCCTCAGGGTGGGCTAGGGGAGCCTCAGGGTGGAACCAGCAGGAATTTCCCCATGGAAAGGGAGGTCAGGCCTTGGCAGGGGCTGCCCAGGGAGGTTTGGAGTGCTCATCCCTGGAGGTGTCCAGGGAATTCCTGGAGGTGGCACTCAGGGTTCTGGGCTGGGGACAAGGTGGGGATCAGGCACAGCTGGGACTGGGAGGGCTTTTCCAGCCTCAGGGATCCCAGGATTCTGGACTCAGCACTGACCTTCTGGAAGTAGCCCCTCCTCATGGAGCTGTCCTTGACCTGCCGGAAGTACACGTACCCAAAATAGTGAGCGGCCTCTCGCTGTGGGGACAGGGACAGACAGGGACAAGGAGAGACAGACGGACAGGGAGCGACAGAGGGAGAGTGAGGAACAGGGAGGGACAGAAAGAGACAGTCAGGGACAGCCCAGCCCCACTGCCAGCAACGCCTCCTGAGCCATTCCCCTGCTCTGACACATCCTAGCATCCATCCCAGCCCTCCAAGAGAGCTTTCCATGGGGACACAGGGAGAGACACAACTGGAGCCAGGCTGGGAGAGCTGGGGGGGCTCACCTGGGGAGAGAAATGCTCCATGGAAACCTCAGAGCCCCTGGCAGGGCCTGAAGGGGCTCCAGGAGAGCTGCAGAGGGACTGGGGACAAGGGACAGGACACAGGGAATGGCTCCCACTGCCAGAGGGCAGCCATGGATCCAGGGATCTTGGCAATTGGGAATTGCTGGCTGGGCTGGGATTGCCAGAGCAGCTGGGGCTGCCCCTGCATCCCTGGCAGTGCCCAAGGCCAGGCTGGAAATGGGGCTTGGAGCAGCCTGGGACAGTGGGAGGTGTCCCTACTCCATTTCTCTCTCCCAGCATTGCCAGGATCCCCCCGCTTCAGTTCCCTCTCCCAAAATAACTAGTGTCTCCCAAATTCAGTTCCCTCTTCCAGTGGAACTAATTCTCCTCCACCTCCCAAAATAGCTGGAGGTCCCCCTGACTCAGTTCAGTTCCTTTGCATCGATTCAACTCAATCTTTGATCCCCCTGACCCAATTCCCTGTCCCAGCAGTTCCCTGTCCTCTGATCCTGTCCCACCTTTGATCCCATTCCCTGTTCCCTGATCCTGTCCCACCTTTGATCCCATTCCCTGTCCCAGCAGTTCCCTGTCCCCTGATCCTGTCCCACCTTTGATCCCATTCCCTGTCCCAGCAGTTCCCTGTCCCCTGATCCTGTCCCACCTTTGATCCCATTCCCTGTCCCAGCAGTTCCCTGTCCTCTGATCCTGTCCCACCTTTGATCCCATTCCCTGTTCCCTGATCCTGTCCCACCTTTGATCCCATTCCCTGTCCCAGCAGTTCCCTGTCCCCTGATCCTGTCCCACCTTTGATCCCATTCCCTGTCCCAGCAGTTCCCTGTCCCCTGATCCTGTCCCACCTTGGATCCCGTTCCCTGTCCCAGCAGTTCCCTGTCCTGCTCTCCCTCCCTGTGAGCCCAGAAGGAAATCCCTGTGCTGAACCCTTCTTATCTCACTACTCCCAGAGCCAAAGAAAAGGAGGATGTTCCCCAGGGAATGTCCCCAAATGCACGGCACCCTTGGCAGGCGTGGCAGGGCCAGGACCCACCTGCAGCGTGAGCGGGGCCTCCCGGTTGTACCTGCCGTCATCCTGGAACGGGGAATTCCGGGAACCCCCGGCCTGGCGCAGCCGGAAGCTGAACTGGGTGTCCCCGAGGCCACCTGGGACAGAGACAGCACAGGACACAGGGACAGAGAGCTGGGAATGGCTCCAGCAGAACGGGAGGGGGCTACGGGGAAATCCAGCAGGGAATGGGGAGGGACGGGGGGAGAAACCAAACCAGAGGCATCCGAAAGGAAAGGGAAAGGAAAAAAGGAAGGGAAAGGGAACTATAGGAAAAAGCTTTTCCCTGGCACAGGGTGCCAGAGCAGCTGGGGCTGCCCCTGCATCCCTGGCAGTGGCCAAGGCCAGGCTGGACATTGGGGCTGGAGCAGCCTGGGACAGTGGGAGGTGTCCCTGCCATGGCAGGGCTGGCACTGGAGGGGCTCTGAGGTCCCTTCCCACCCAAACCATCTGAGGATTCCATGAAAATGCAGAAACCCAACCCTTAAAGCCCCAGGGCCTGGCTGGATGAGATTTATTTCTCATTGTCCCTTTGTGAGGTACAAACTCAGGTTTGGGGACATTTCTGCTGGAAGTGTCCCCTCCCCATCTCCTGCTCCCAAACACAGGAATGTGACAGCTGCCAGCCCTCCTGGCCACACTGGGAATCTCCTTGGAGCACAGCTTCCCCTCAGCAGAGCATGGGGGACAATCAGCACAAGGAGGTGTGGCTCAGCCCCAGGGTGCTCCCTGCAGTCCCCTCAGCCCTGCTGCACCCCAGGGACCGTCCTTCCACCAGGGACACTTCTGTCACCCCTGGAGTCACCCACCTGAGTAGGAGTCTGGGAAGGACAGGTAGCAGATGCTCGTTTTCTGCAAAAAACCAACACCCAGTGAGACCCCCGAGAGCTGCTGGCAAAGGAGGGAGAAGGGGAATGAAGGGTGGTTACCTCCTTCTCGGTGAGCCTGAAGTCATGGGGATACACCAGCTGTGGAGAGAGCAGAGCCTGTCAGCCCCTGTGCCCACAGCTCCACACACAACAACTCCCCGATCCCAACAGATCCCACAGGAAAGCACCTGGGATAATTTAAACTCTGAACCCGTCTTGGTTTTGGATTTGGGGACAGACCCAAAGGCTCTTGGTTTACATTTGTTCCTGAGAGCTGATGGCCGAGTGAATGAACAGCCCCAAATCCTCTGGGAGCATTGCAGATGTGCAAACATCTGTTCTGTCAGGAGCAGGACAGGGCATACAGGAGGGACAGGGTGGAAGAGAGCAGGGGGGTGTGGGGGGATGCACTGCAAGGAGGGCCCAGCAGCCATGGCTGGGACAAACCCCAGGAGGGAGGAATTCATCAGTGCTGGACTTGATAACCCTGGAGGGCTTCTCCAGCCTGACTCTGTGGTTCTCATAATCCATGGAGACCACAGA
The DNA here is from genome assembly GCA_013400575.1 of Peucedramus taeniatus. Classification (NCBI taxonomy): domain Eukaryota; kingdom Metazoa; phylum Chordata; class Aves; order Passeriformes; family Fringillidae; genus Peucedramus; species Peucedramus taeniatus. The sequence continues at coordinate 15,762 of WBNO01022992.1, forward strand.
AATCACAGAGTCAGGGAATCCTGGAATGGTTGGGTGGGAAGGGACCTCACAGTCCCTCCAGTGCCAGCCCTGCCATGGCAGGGACACCTCCCACTGTCCCAGGCTGCTCCAGCCCCAATGTCCAGCCTGGCCTTGGCCACTGCCAGGGATGCAGGGGCAGCCCCAGCTGCTCTGGCAATCCCAGCCCAGCCAGCAATTCCCAATTGCCAAGATCCCTGGATCCATGGCTGCCCTCTGGCACTGGGAGCCATTCCCTGGGTCCTGTCCCTTGTCCCCAGTCCCTCTGCAGCTCTCCTGGAGCCCCTTCAGGCCCTGCCAGGGGCTCTGAGCTCTCCCTGGACCCTTCTCCTCTCCAGGTGAGCCCCCCCAGCTCTCCCAGCCTGGCTCCCTGGGAGCTGAGGGGCTCCAGCCCTGCAGCAGCTCCGGGGCCTCCTCTGGGCTCTCTCCAGCAGCTCCAGGTGCTGCTGCTGTGTGCCCAGGGCAGCTCTGCAGGTGGGCTCTCACCTGGGCACAGGGTCCTGAGGAGAAGGATCCCACAGAGCCTGTGCTGAAGTGCAGTGGAGCAGAAAGGAGCCGGCACAGGCCGGGCTGAGCAGGAGCTCCCATCCCAACCTCAGGAGTTCTGCTGCAGAGGCAGCTGCTGCTCCAGGCAGGAGCTCACACCAGCCCCTGCCTCTCCTCTCCTCTCCAGGCTATAAATAGCCCGGGTGGCCCCGTGCCAGGGGCTGGAAGTTCACCCAGCTCTGACAATTCCTGCGGATCCCTTGGCAAGGGCGGCGCTCCAGCCGAGCCAGCCAAATTCCCAATTAACAGCCCTGCTGATGAGCCCTCGCTGAGAGCTGAGCTATGGGAGAAAAGCCATGAAAATCCCGAGGCAAAATGATCCCCAAGCAGCTCCAGGGACCGGCAGCGTGGAGAGGGAAGGGATTGGGATTGTCCCAGGGCATCACTTCCCTGCTCCCCTTGTTCTGTGCCAGGACCTCCAACACATCCCTGTGGCTGGGACTAATTAATCCCCACCCAAACATTTATCCTGTTAATTCCCAGGGAATCATGGAGTGGGAGCCCTGGTCAGCTGATGCTGACCCATCAGGAGCCTGTGAATCCCAGGAACTGTGCTTTCCTCAACATTTGCTGCCTAACTCAGAGCAGGAGTTGGGACAAGGCTTCTGCCCCTCCTGCTGGATTTTGGGGGGGCTTTCCACAAGAGAACGGTTGGAAAATCAGGCTTTAACCTCCAGGGTTGGAACTGATGATCTCAGAGGTCTTTTCCAACCTTAATCCCACTGGGATCCCTCATCTCCGCTTCCCCTTCACTTTGATGTTTCTCTGTGTTTGGGGTGCGGGGAAATCACCAAATATCCAAAAGTTCAAAACCTCAAATCCAAGCCAAAAAGAATCCGAGTCACTACAACTTTTCAAAAGCCAAAAAAAAGCAAATGAAAGGGAAAATACAATGTGTAGAACTCCCTGGATGTCTCTAGAGCAGCCCAAAAGGGCTTCAGTCACATCCTGAAGTGTTCATTTGATTATTTGAAAGTGGAGGAGCCAGAAACAGGAATTCCATTTAATTCCTGCCTTGATTTGGGTTCTGCTTTCCAACAGCCTCTCCACTGTCTGTGGAAGCAGAGTGGGAATCCCTGAACTCCAGAATCTTTGGGATCTTCCTCAGAGTCTTTTGAATTCCTGAATCTCTCAGAGCTGAATTTCAGAGACCCCCTGGGTTTGTATGGCCAGACCCCCTAAACTGGTACCCCCAGAGCCCCCCAAGCCCCCACAGCTTCTCCTCTTCCTGGCTTCCCTTCCCGTGTCTCACCCCTGCTCCTTCTCCTTCCCTCTGGAACAGAAATCCATCATGTTTTTCCAAAGGAACGGGGACAGTGGGGCTGTGTCATCCCCACTGAGATGTTCCCACTTTTCCTAAGTCATTTGTGCCACCTAAGGAACATTTTTTCCACTGAAATTATGCAGGCAAATGGAGAAAACGAAGAAAAAGAAGGTAAATTTCTTTTCAGGGATGAACAAACAACATTCCTGCATCCCTCATGCACAAAGCAGGCAGGGGAGAACCCACCTTTACACATCAAAACACAACTACAAAGCACTGAAATAGCCATGCTAATTATTATCCCAGTATTCCTCCCTTTCTTGGGGTATTTCAGGCCTGGTTTTGCAGGAAAAAGGATCAAACAGGTGAAATTCGGGTCTAGAGGAGATTTCTTTTATTCACTTTCAGGCTTCAGGGGAAGAAACAATCAAGTATTCAAGGCAAGGGGGCAGCAACAATGTGGAGTTGGTCCCTGCTGGTTCCCATTCCCTTTGGAAGCTCCAGCATTTAAAACTGGGAAGGCTCAATCCTCTGAAAACCAGGGCAATCTCCCTAAAAGGGGCAGAGCAAGGAGTGACTCCCACACCCACACATGAAATTAGAAGGAATTTGAGATGAGCCTCAGACAAATTCGCACTTCCCTGCTGGCTTTCCTCAGAGAGCAGCCCCTGAGGAACCCAGCTCCCCCCAAATCCTCCTGCAGGACCAGCACTGGACATTCCAGGGAACTGGGAACAACTGTCCAGCCCTTCCCACCCCAGTTCCACCCCCTCTGGCCCCACAAGGGACTCAGCTCTGCTCCAACCCAGCCAGGGAACTCCCCTTCCCCGGGAATCCTGCACAGACACCTCCCTGCCCTGCCTGCTGGGAATTTCTGTCTTTGGAATCCTGGCATGAGTGGGCAGGGACCTCAGAGCCCCTCCAGTGCCAGCCCTGCCATGGCAGGGACACCTCCCACTGCCCCAGGCTGCTCCAGCCCCAATGTCCAGCCTGGCCTTGGCCACTGCCAGGGATGCAGGGGCAGCCCCAGCTGCTCTGGCAATCCCAACCCAGCCAGCAATTCCCAATTGCCAAGATCCCTGGATCCATGGCTGCCCTCTGGCAGTGGGAGCCATTCCCTGTGTCCTGTCCCTTGTCCCCAGTCCCTCTGCAGCTCTCCTGGAGCCCCTTCAGGCCCTGCAATGTGCTGGAAGCTCTCCCTGGACCCTTCCCCTCTCCAGGGGAACATTCCCAGCTCTCCCAGCCTGGATCCCTGGGACGTGTCACCCTGGGCAAGTTTTATTCCATGAAGAGGATCCATAAAGGTCTCCTGGATGGTGCCCTGGCCGCTCCCTGCCCTGTGCACCCCCCACCCCACAAAGATCCCCTCACCCCAAATCTCTGCTCGGACTCCGCTCCTCTCCCTGTTCGCTGCCCCCACCCCAACCCTGATCCCCCTTTCCACACTCCCAGCCGTGATCCCTCTGGTCCCTCTCCATTCCTAACCCCGCTTTCCACACACTCCGCTCCTAATCCCCCCTGTGCCCATCCTTAACTCCCTTCCCACTCCGCCATCCCTCATTCCCTCTCTCCCCGTCCCCGATCCCTCACACCCCCAGTTCCTGACTCCCCTTGTCACCTCCCTATTCCGATTCCCTCTCCCCATTCCCGAC
>WBNO01022992.1:24765-53207 GCA_013400575.1 Peucedramus taeniatus
CGGCGCCGCGGACTGGGCCCCGCCGCCCTCCCGGCTCCGTTCCGGCCGCCCGGAGCCGCCCCCCGCGCTCCTGGGGTTCGGCACCGTTTGGGGGGTTAAAAACCTCCCCCGCCGAGCCGCTGTCCGGGGCTGGGCCGTGGTCCCGCCGCCTCGTTCCGTGCGGATCTGGGTTAAATCCGACTGCTCTGCGCGTGACAGTTTCCTTTTGCCGTGTTTTGGTGCGTGCGGGGCGGGCTGGCGGGGCTGGGGGCTGGGGCTGCGGGCTCCAGGTGATCCTGGATCGCACCTCGCCGGCCGGGAGTGGCCGGAGCTGTCGGGAGTGGTGGCAGTGGCAAGGTCAGGGGTCAGGTTACCCTTCTTGCGACTCAGATCCCCCTCTTAGGGCTCAGCGCGCACTCCCGAGGGTCTGGTCACCTTCCGGGGGTCCCCTGCCCGAGGGTCACATCACCCCCCTGGGGGTCTGGTCCCTTTACCGAGGGTCAGGCCCCCTCTCGAGGTTCTTGTCCCCCTCTTGGGGGTCAGGTCAGTCCCGGAGGTCAGGTCCCTTCCGGGGGTCAGATCACCGTTCTGAGGATCCCCCTTCCTGGGGTGTGGTTCTCCTCCTATGGGTCAAGTCCCTCTTGGTTGTCTGGTCCCCTTCTGGAGGGTCAGATCCCCCTCCCAGGGATCTGCTCCCCTTCCCAAGGGTCAGATCCCCTTCCCTGGGGTCTGGTCGTCTTCCCGAGAGTCTGGCCTGTCCTCCGGGGCTCTGGTCCTGTTCCCGGCGGTGAGAGGAGAAGGATGGGTGGTCAGGGTCCCTTTGCCGAGGGTCTGGTCCCTTCCTGGGCTCAGGTCCCTCCCGGGGGTCACGGGAGGGGGATCAGCCTCCCACACGTGTCGCCCTCCTGGGGACCTGCCCACCTCAGGGTGCAGAGTTTGGCCACAAATGTCACCGTGCTGCTTTTATTAACGACCAGAAACCGGGGTAGGAGTGGAGGCCCCACTGGAATCACCACAAGATTGATCTGACAGGAAAGCGGCTCCTGGCAGAGGCTGGGAGGGCCCTGCTGAATTTGAGGGCCTTGTTTTGCACCAGCTAAAAAAAAAAACCAAACTAGGAAGTGAAAAAGAGAAACTGAGAGAACTCAGAGGGGCCTAAGAGGTTTTTCCTCGCTTGATCCCCCACTTGGAAATTCACGTTTTAAAAACTTGGAGGTTGTTTTCATGGTTTATTTTGTGTCTTAGAAAGGAGAAGGTGGTGATTCCAGCCCTGCCCAGCCCCACAGGTTTGAACCAAGCTCTTAGGAGCAGATTTGGGTTATAAAGCTCTGTTTAAAGCCTGATGAGAGAAGAAACATTTATGTTTTCTCTTATTACTCTGACACTTAAAAGCGAACATGTTGCCAAAATACTTCAGTGGTAAAAAAAACCCTTGGTGGATGGTAGTATAGGGATTTCCATGGCAACCAATGGTGATCTCATGGGAAGCAAAGTTAAATTTTGGGCTGTCAGTGGGAGCACATCATGGCCTGGGCTGGCCTGGGTGACATTTGCTCGGCAGAAGGTGATGAGGGCTGAGTAGGAACAAACTGGTCTGAAACCAAGGCTTGTTCTCTGTGTGTACACTGATATTCCTGGTGCTTTCTGTGCTTCCTTTGGATTAACATTGAAATCCAGGGGTGTGGGACAACGTCCTGGCTGGCAGTGGGGACAGATTGGTGGTGCAGCAGCAGGTGCCTGTTGGGCAGGTGCTGCAGGAAAGGTTCCTGCAGAACCTCACACTGGGGGAAGGTTTGTTGTGGGATGCAGGAGCTGTGGAGCATCTCCTGCTCAGCCTGGTGTTCCAGGAGCTCTGCGTGTGCTGTGGGAGGGACAGGGTGGATTTCTGACTTCACAAATTGGAAACTGTCAAAAATAATAACGACGAGGCAGCACTGTGTGAGAGCTGCTGCTCGGGGGTTTGTTACCAGGAGAAAAGTGCTCTGTGGGCTTACAGGATTTTTTGGAAGCTCCAGGCCACTGTTGGCAGAACTTCCCTGGGGAACAGGGGGCTGGGGGGGCCCAGCTGTGTTCCAGAGTGGGATCCCCAGGTCCTGATGACAGTTCCGTGGTTGGATTGGGAGGCAGCTGGAGGGAATCCCATCCCTGCTGTCCCCCACAGTGAGATCCTGAGCGAGAAGTGGATGTTGGTTCGTTAATGCTTGCTCTCCTCTTTGGTACGGAGATATCCCAGTGTTTTCCTGTGGTGCTTTTCCGTGCTCTGTGCAGGGAATGCTTTGTTTGAGCTCTCCCCTGAGTTTTCTGGTGGCAAAGGGGTCCCAAAACTTTTCTTCCCTGAGCCCAGCAGTGGTATAGAGGAATTCCAGCATCTCAGAACCATGGAATCTCCTGAGTGGGAAGGGACCCACTGGGATCATGGATCCAGCTGCTGGCCCTGCACAGACCCCCCAACAGTCCCAGCCTGGGCATCCCTGGCAGCGCTGTCCAAACACTCCTGGAGCTCTGGGGCCGTGCCCATTCCCTGGGGAGCCTGGGCAGTGCCCAGCACCCTCTGGAAAAGAGCCTTTCCTGATGTCCATCCTATCCTCCCCTGGCACAGCTCCAGCTGTTCCCTGGGTCCTGTCCCTGCTTCCAGAGTCTGGGGAGAGCTCGGGGCTGGGAACAGAGGGATGAGCTCTCCTGCTCTCCTTGCTGACAGCCAGGCGTGCAGGTGGAGCAGCCGTGGGTTCTGTGCTGGGGATCATGACTCCGTGGATGTCATCCAGCAGGATGGTTTAACAGGGGCTGCGAGTCAGAGTGCCTGAAGGGCAGGAGCTGCAGCTCAGCCATAAAAATGAGCAAACTGGAATGCCAGGAAATAGGAGAGTCTCTTGTTGGAGTAAATCTTGGGTTTGGGACAGAAGTAGAACAAGAATAACTGGGAAATTTGGGTGCAAATGGTGCAGGAGAAACGGGTGAGGTCAGTCAGCTGAGAGCAAAGGAGGAACTGGGTGCTTCAGTCGTAGGATCAAGGAATATCCCGACTTGGAAGGAACCCACAGGGATCATCCACTCCAGCTCCTGGCCCTGCCCGGGACCCTCCAAATCCCACCCTCTGCATCCCTGGGAGTGTAGTCCAAACGCTCCTGGAGCTCCATCAGCCTCGGGGCTGGGACCATTCCCTGGGGAGCCTGTGCCAGGTTGACAGAACTTCAGAGAACTTTACGGGGAGGAAGGTTTGTGGGAGGTCTTGTTTTGCTGGATGCAGAATTCCTGAGGAACTAATTGAGGAGTTAATAGAGTGAGTTAATGAGTGACGGCAGCGCTCGGGCCGGGCTGTCAGACACGGAGCCTCTGTCGGGAGCAGCAGTCCCTCACTCCTGGCCCTGTTTATAGGGAACACAGCCCTGCTCCCACTACAGCCCAGTTACATTTATGGGCTGTAGTGCTTTTACCTCCTTTTCACAGAAAATCCACAGATGTGGGGGGTTTGTGGAAGGCTCAGGGAAGGAATGTGGCCTCTGTGTGACCAGGAGTAGCAACAAAGGCTCTTAAGTGTCTCCTTTGATTCAATATTATTTGAAGCAGAAGTGTGTTGTCTTTCCTGGCTGCTGCTGTGTTTCTCTACTTAAGCTTTTCTTTTTCCCTCTCTGTTCCCTGTTCCTCCCACCAACCTCCCCTCACTCCTGATGGACTTCCCTGCTCCTTGTTTTGATCCTTCCCAGCCACCAGCACTGCAATAACCAATATTGACATTATTATCACTGCCTGGACTATTTTTACCTGCACCTTAACTCTGGTTTGGAGGGAAACTTGGGCAAATAAATATCAGTTATCTCAGGAAATGAAACTTTTGCAGCCAAACTTGAAAACCTCAGACGAAAAAGGCTCGGATTTAGGTGGAATTTGAGTGCCACATGTATTGCTGTTGGATGAGGTGTGGAAGTGGGAAGTTCCATCTTTGTGTTTCTTAATGCCTGTTAGTCCCAGATGGAGCAGAGGCACCTCGAGAGTGACAGTAATAAACATTTGCAGGGCCTGAAGCCTGACCAAAATTGTCATTTTTGTCAGGGGTGCCTTTAAACCAAACCCCACGTGGCACCGAGCTGTGACCGGGGGCTGTCACCACAGCAAGGGTGAGGTGATGTGAGGAGGAAGTGCAGCTCCTCAGCCTGAGCTGGCAGCTCTGCAGCTGCTGGGCTGGGATTGCTCCTCTTTGTCCCTCTCAGTCTCTCTTTGCTGTGTCCACCTGTTACCTGACAGCTGGGAGCGCTCTGGGGGTGGCTGTCACCGGTGTCACAGTACCCACACACCCCATTCCTTCCCCTGGAGTCAGCCTGGGGTGCCTGAGGACACCGGGATCATCTGGGCAGGAGGGGAAGCCGGAAGGCGTGAGAAAAAAACCTTCTGGTGAAATGGCAAAGGGCAGGGAGTCACTGGGGGCAGGCAGAGCTCAGAGCTCCTCCCTGCCTGGGGCAGAGTTGAAAAGCTTCTCTGGCACAGCTTTCCACAGAATCTCCTGAGCTGGCAGGGCCCACAGGGATCCCAGATGCAGCTCCTGGCCCTGCACAGACACCCCAACAATCCCAGCCTGGGCATCCCTGGGAGCAGAGCTCCAGCAGCCTGGGGGCCGTGCCCATTGCCCGGGGAGCCTGGGCAGTGCCCAGCACCCTCTGGGCAGAACCTTTCCTGCTTTCCAACCTGACCCTCCCTGGCACAGCTCCAGCCATTCCCTGGGCCCTGTCCCTGCTCACCAGAGCAGAGGCCAGAGCTGCCCCTGGGGATGAAGCTGCAGCCCCTGGGGAGGTCTGAGCTCAGTCTCCTCCAGCTGAACATTCCAAGTGCCCTCAGCCACCTCTGGTGTGCCTCCTCCAGACCCTTCCCCACCCCCATGTCCCTCCTTTGGATGCTCCCCCAGAGCTTTAGTTGTTTTGTATATTGAGGTGCCCAATCCCAGGACGGCAGGTGAGGCCTCCCCAGTGCAGAGCAGGACAATCCCCTCCCTTGCTGCTGTCCCTGCTGCCTTTGCTCCTGGCAGCAGGACACAGCTGACTCAGATCCCCCTTGCCATCCACCAGGACCAGGTCCCTTCCCAGAGCTGCTCCTCATCCCAGCCTGTGAGTGCATCCAGGGCTGCCCCGGCCCAGGTGTGGGATCCAGCACCTGCCTCTGTTAAACCTTGCACCACTGGTGGATCCCAGCCCTTTGATTTAGCCAGGTCTCTCTGCAGGGCCTCTCTGCCTCTGGGGAGTCAGCAGCTCCTCCCAGTTTTGTACCATCTGCAGACTTCCCTGGTGTCCCCTCAAGCTGCATCCACGTCGCCTGTGAAGGTGCTGAAGGGAACTGGGCTTGAGCTGGAGCCATGTGGAACTTTGGCTTTGCAGGGAAACTTCCCAAACATCTCGATTGCTCAGTCCAGGGTTTGTGTGGGGCTGGCAGTGCCCCTGCTGCACTTCCAGGGTGCCTGTGCTGGCATCCTGGGGTTGCACTGGGATTTCAGTCGTGCAGTTTGCTGTTGCTCAGAGCTCTATGGCCTGGAGTGACACTGATGACTCCAGAGTCACTTTGATTTGGATTTCCCTGGGCAGCTTTCGGAGCAGTGGCAGCAGAGCAGAGCCTGGCACTGGGAGAGGCACAAACCTGCAGGAGTGGGGATGGTCTGGCTGCTGCAGCCACAGGAAGGAAGAAGGAAATAGAACACAAGAAGCTGCTTCAGTTTCAGTTTTGCCTTTGTGAGGACTGAGTTCTTTCACTCCTCAGAGAACGCACCGGTGGCTCTGCTGTGACATTTGGGGTTTTCTTCCATGTGGCAGTTTCTTCCTTTCCTTCCGTTCTCGTAGCCTTGCACAGCCTGCAGCTCGTTCCAGCTCCTTGCTTGGCTGTGCAGCGGGGTGGGATGAGAAGGTTGTGTTTCCTTAGCTGTTTATTTGTGTTCTCTTCCCTCGGCAGATCCCCCGGGACACCGTTTAATTGCATTCTTTTATGTTAAGATGGATTTCTTTTCTTTGAGAAGGATAATTGAGCCTGTGAGCTCACAGGTTGAAAACTGTCCCCGTGTCCCCGAGGCAGAGGACGAAGGGCACAGTTGCACCACGCCAGGAGCGGGCACAAGGCCAGGCTGCCCTGTGCTGGCACCGTGTCCGTGCGGGATGGCAGCGGCAGAGCCGCGGGCGCGGGGCCAGCGCTGGGAGCTCCACAGCTGGAGCGGCACGGCAGTGCTGGCACCGGGGACAGCACGGGGACAGGGGACCCAGGAAGGAGCAGAGTGACAGGGACGGGGCTGTCTTGGGGATTTAACCAGGGCGGGGTTGGATGGCAGTGGCAGCATCATGGTGCAACGTGTTCCTGGTGTGGCTGTGGAGGTGCCGGGCTCACAGGGAGCAGGGCTCAGACACCTCCCCTTCCTGGGAACAGCTGCTGCTGCCTCTGAGAGCCTGCAGCTCCTGACAGCAGAGGGACCTGGAGCTGCTGGAGTGAACCCAGAGAGGCCATGGAGGTGGTGAAGCTTCTCTGCTCTGCAGCCAGGCCAGAAGAGCTGGGAGTGTTCACCTGGACAAGAGAAGGCTCGAGGGGGAGCTCAGAGCCCCTGGCAGAGCCTGAAAGGGCTCCAGGAGAGCTGCAGAGGGACTGGGGACAAGGGACAGGACACAGGGAATGGCTCCCACTGCCAGAGGGCAGCCATGGATCCAGGGATCTTGGCAATTGGGAATTGCTGGCTGGGCTGGGATTGCCAGAGCAGCTGGGGCTGCCCCTGCATCCCTGGCAGTGGCCAAGGCCAGGCTGGACATTGGGGCTGGAGCAGCCTGGGACAGTGGGAGGTGTCCCTGCCATGGCAGGGCTGGCCCTGGAGGGGCTCTGAGGTCCCTTCCCACCCAATCCATCCCATGACTCTGCACTTCTGTTTGACTGAACATGAGTCCCACTGCTGGAAGTTCTGCTGGGCATTTGGAATACAGGGCTGGAACATGATGGAGTTGCAGGAGTGGGGCTGCAGTGGTGTTGATAACAGCCATGATTCTGTGTTAAGTCTAGCTCAGCCCAGGGAACGGGGTATTCCCAATGGAATATCCAGGTTATCCTGAGAGCCCTCAGCCCCTGAGCCAGGACACCCCCATTCCTGCTGAGCAGGTGTTCAGTCTGCACCATTTAGCAAATTGGAAAACACCAAAGGATGTTTTTTCAGCTTAGCTCTGCAGCTTGTTTCCTTTTTATTTTTCCGTTGGAAGGTTGTTTTTCTTTGTGCTCAGTTGTTATTTACTTCTTCTGCATTCTCCTAGTCTTTGTTCCCTGCCATAGTTGGAATGTGATGGTCTTCAAAGTCCCTTCCCACCCAAACCATTCTATGATTCCTTTATTTACTATATCATTCTTTAATGTTGCACTGTCCATGGTATATCCTAAATTTTCTTCCATGACTTTCTAAGTATTTCTCCTCCCCCCAACAATGTGTTTCATACTCTGCCTTGGCTTTCCAGGGGCTAGAACCTCTCCCAGAGTTCACATCTGTGTGATGTAAATCCCTCCTTCTGAGGTAATGGTTCAGGGTTCCTTTTTTAGTCGGTGGAGGAGCCAGGTGCTCATTCCCTGTCCGTGCAGAGGTCTGAAATAGCTCAGTTGTGCTGGAGAAATGCTTGTTCCTCTCCTGCCCAGGGAATCTGTGTGACTGACTAGGATCAGTCATCCTCAGTGTAAATATCTGCACCTGGGTGAGACCCAGCCTGGGCAGGGGACACCTGCAGGGCTGGGACAGGGACAGGGCCCTCCTCACCTGGGTCAGGCAGCCTGGGAGCTGCTCAACACAAGAGATTGGGCTGAGTGCGCTCCCCAAGGGCTTTTCCAACCCAAACAATTAAGTGATCATGAGACGTTGATGTTTTGCCATGTCCAAACCCTGAGCTCTGCCTGGGGAACCTTCTCCCTCTTCCACGGCAGGTGGATGAGTTTGCTGCTGGAAGCAGGAAGGGATTCAGAACCATGGAGATCTCTCTAAGGCCAAAGCACTGAACCAAGCTCAAGTTGTTGTTGTGCACATGCCCAGCACAGCTGGTTTTCAGTTCTGCGAGGAGCGCGGGGCACAGCTCTGCTGCTCCTGGCATCAGGAGGATGTGGAGCTGCAGGAGCAGGTTCAGAGGAGCCCAGCACGTTCACACAGAGACTGGAGCACCTCCAGAGACAGTCTGGGAGAGTTGGGAATGTTCAGCCTGGAGAAGGGAAGGTCATGTGGAGACCTCACAGCACCTTCCAGGATCTATAGGCATCTGAGAGTGCCAGAGAGGGACCCTGAATCAGCTTTGGAGTGCCAGGACACAGGAAATGGCATCCCACTGCCAGAGGGCAGGGATAGATTGGCTTAGATTGGATATTAGGGAAAAATTCCTCCCTGCGAGGGTGGGAGGCCCTGGCACAGGGTGCCCAGAGCAGCTGGGGCTGCCCCTGGATTCCTGGCAGTGGCCAAGGCCAGGCTGGACATTGGAGCAGCCTGGGACAGTGGGAGGTGTCCCTGCCATGGCAGGGCTGGCACTGGAGGGGCTCTGAGGTCCTTCAGGCAGAGGACAGAGTTTCCCCACCTTCCCCTGCCTGCCATGGGGAGGACCCAAAGCTCAGAAGAAGTTTATCAATATTTTACTAAGTTTTTCTTGCTGCTTTAGAGGCAATCCATTTAATGATGCCTAGTCCCAGACTGCTGTGTGTGACCGAGGGCTCTGGAAACTCAAGGGTGAAGCAGCACAGGAGTTTCCAAAAGCTGTAAGGGGCTTTAGGGTGCCAGATGTTGGTGTGGGGTTTGGGATGCAGTGCCAACAATGACTGCGCGCGATTTCTGTTACACTGTAACTTCCTCTTGCAAAAGAGGCAATTTCAGGCCTTCTGTTTTTCCTTCCCTTCTGTCACCTTTGTTCTGACACTGGTACAGGGCAGTGATGTTAATGTAGGGAGTGCTTCCAGTGTGTCCATGGCCTCCCTGCTCCTGCTTTGCCCTCCATTTCCAACAGCAGCTCTGTTGAGGAATGTTGTGTCTTGCAGGGAAAAAATGGCCACTTCAGCTTCATTTTTGACAGGTGAGTTTTGAACATCAGCAGGAATTTCCCCATGGAAAGGGAGGGTCAGGCCTTGGCAGGGGCTGCCCAGGGAGGTTAGCAGTCCTCATCCCTGGAGGTGTTCAGGAAATTCCTAGAGGTGGCACTCAGGGTTCTGGGCTGGGGACAAGGTGGGCATTGGGCACAGCTTGGACTGGATGGGCTGGGAGGGCTTTTCCAGCCCCAGGGATCCTGGGATTCTTAGAGCTTCTTTGTGCTGTTTTCTCAAATATCTGGAAGCAAATGCTTAAATGAAGCAGTGCAGTTCCCAAGAACAAAACTGTTGAGTTAGTTTTAGTTTTAGAAGAGAAAAGCAAGGAGAGGTATTGAGTGTATCCTTGGGGTTTGGATCTGTGCTGTAGTTTTCCAAGGAGCAGTGAAGTGAGATGGGATCACCTGGTGAGCACGGGAGACTTTGGCCATGTGGGGAAAATCCTGTTGTGTAATCCCAGTTTGTTTTGAGCACTGGACAGTGCATTCGAGCATTCCTAGTCAGGAATGTGTTATTTTGGGAAAAGCAGGTGGGATCACCACCAGCCAACCAGCAGGGCCAGTGCTGGGGGAAGCAGGAGGATCTCCATGGCCCTGGCTGAAAGGAGCCCTGCTGGGTTTAGCTTTTAATGCTTCGGGGGCAGTTCCTGCTGAGGAAATCGCTGCAATTCCTGTGGGTTGGGCCATTCAGACTCCTGGGGGAATCATGGGATCCCAGGATGGTTTGGGGCCCTAAAGCCCCTCTTGTTCCTACCCCTGCCAAGGGCAGGGACACCTTCACTATCCCAGGGGACTCCAAGCCCCACACAAACCATTCCATGCTTCCGTGATCAAGAGAGCTGTTGATGATCATCTGTGCAAGGTGGATGTTCAGTTATTTTCCCAATGTTGATCCAATCTCTAGGATTGTTTATTAAGCTTGGAAAAATAAATGTCATCCTTTTCAGTCTTTTGAAATGCTCACCCTACAGATTCCATGGGGTTTATGAGTGGTTTCAGTTATGATGGAGGGAATTCAGTCAGTGTGAGTGAGCCCTTGGATTAGTGCTCCAAGCCCGAGTTGGATGGACATTTCAGCTGGAATGCTGTCCCCTTCCTGCTGCTCCATCCTTCCCCACTTCCCTGCCCTGCCCTCCTTCCCTGCTCAGACATTCCTGCAGCAGTGTTGGAAGCCACTTTGGGGGAATGATCCAGCTGATTATTTTTTTCATGCTAATACTGCATGGCAAAGGAAACTCATTTTTTCCCAGCAGTGCAGGTTTAATACCCAGCAAGCCATGGCCTCAGATCAGGAGTGTGTCCTGCTGCTTTGGGATTCCCAGAGCAGGTTGAGCTTTGATGCTTCTTTGTCCAGGTAAAACCCACGGAACTCCTAAGGGTGGGTCTGAAGTTCCCAGGGATGTTTTCCTTTCAGGATGTTTTATGATGGATGAAACCTGGCTCATAAACAGAGGTTAAGTGGTGCCATGCAGGGAGAACAGGATGGTGATGCCTTGGCTGTTGGTCATGGGAAAGATGTTTTATCCAATTCCGAGGAATTGGGTAAAGTGGAAGGAATTTCCCCATGGAAAGAGAGGTCAGGCCTTGGCAGGGGCTGCCCAGGGAGGGTTGGAGTGCCCATCCCTGGAAGTGTCCAAGGAGTTCCTGGAGGTGGCACTCAGGGCTCTGGGCTGGGGACAAGGTGGGCATTGGGCACAGCTTGGATTTGATGCTCTTTTCCAGCCTCAGCCATTCTGAGCTCCTTCTGAAGAGTCTTTAATTATTTTAACTGCAAAACTTCTTAAACTTTGCATGGACTGTGTCTGTAATGCCCTGAAAGCTTGAGGAAATGAAAACACATTTATTTTACATCTTGTTTGAGGGCTCTGCTTTGCTGGGGCCTCGGTTCTGGGTCCGTTGAGTGGAGGAGCATTGGAATATTCTGGTAGGAGCTGCAGCGTGTGACGGGCTGGGCTGTTCTGGTGCAGGTACAGCCAAAAACTCACCTTGGGAGCTTTGAACTGGGATGAAGGACCAGGAAAGGAGCACAGCAGTTGTTTCACTGGCTCACTTGAGGCCGTGTGTTGATCAAATAGGCGTCTGTGGAACAGGCAGCCCTTGATCTCCCCGTGGGGTGCAGCAGGAAATCTCAGTTTGCAAATGCTGGCCCTCAGTCTGAGTACAAAGAGGTGTCTTTTGTAACATTGCCTTAGTCTGTGTGGGCAGCAAAGATGAAAATGTCCAAGGTCCACAGAAGGACAAAGTGGGATTTCTGTGAAATGCTGCTTGTGCATCCCAGTAGAAACCAGCACCCTGCTCTGAGATCCCAGTCTGGTCATGATCAGGGATTTCTGTGGGGTTGAGCTGTGGTGACCCAGGAGAAAATGTCACTTGTTGCTTAGACAGACAGAGTAACCAGCCCTGAGCGGCGTCAAAGTGATCGAGGCAGGCCGAGAGGGAGGAGCCTGGAGTCCTGCAAGGGATGGAAATCAGCACTTCAAGCACCCCAGGACTTTGTTTTGCTGGTTTAATATTTAAATGCAGTTGCAAATCTCACACTCAAAGGTTAATGTTTATGGGAAGCCCAGTCTCCCCGGGGTTCCTTGGGGCTGGTCTTGCTTCCGTGGGGCCGTCAGCACAGACGGGCAGCTGGAAATACCAATCCTGCTGAATTATTGCTGAAATACAGATCACAAACTGGGAGATTCCTCTGCCCCCAGAGCTGATGTGAGCCCAGCAGCCCACAGAGGTGAATTTTAGGGATGTATTGAGCTCCATGTGCACTGACCGAGCTGGTAAAAATGGCTTTTTTTGTGCTGTTCTGTTCCCAGGACATTTGGGATCCTTTTCTGCAGCTTTTTCCTGCAGCTTTTGAAGTGCTGCGGTTTCGGTTTCTTCGTGTCTGGGTGTGGAGCAGTTAATTAAAAAAGTAACATTTAAATCAAGAAGCTGTGCAAATTCTGTGTTTAGCATGGGGTAGGGCAGCAATTAGGAGGCTGCTTAACGAGATACTGGGTGAGGATAAGTTTGATGATCAAAACAAAGTACTCCTGATATCATCTCTTTGGGAGCTTCAGAGGCCGGGAAGGATTGGAAGGAGCTCTTCATTTCGGGTGCACATTTCGGGTCCAACACAGAGGCCTTCAAGGGTTTATTGCCAGGGGCAGTTTTTTGTTAAAGATAAAACCCGACACAGCCCCTTTCCATGCAGAGCAGCATCCCACTGTGCCTGTGCTTTCCTGCTGGTGGCCAGAGAACGTCGGGTGCCACTGTGCTGGGTGGGATGTGGGAGTTCTGCAGAGGGATGTGGACAGGCTGGGTCCATGGGATGAGGCCAGCAGCGTGAGGGACAGCCAGGCCAGGTGCCAGCCATGCCCTGGGCTCAGCCCAAGCCCCTGGGGCACTCCAGGCTGGGGCAGGGGGCTGGAAAGCTGGGAAAGGCCCTGGGGGTGCTGTGCCAGCAGCTGGACACGAGCCCAGGGTGGCCAGGGGGACAGGAGGCCAATGGGCCCTGGGCTGTGGCAGCCCCAGTGTGGGCACAGCCCCAGGGCAGGGACTGTCCCCTGGGCTGGCCCTGCTGAGGGACCCCCTGGGATCCTGGGGGCAGCTCCGGGCCCCTCCGGCCAGGAGAGCCCTGAGGGGCTGGAGAGTGTCCAGGGAATGGAGCTGGGGAGGGAATGGAGGCCCAGGAGAGGCTGAGGGAGCTGGGAAGGGGCTCAGCCTGGAGCAAAGGAGGCTCAGGGGGGACCTTGTGGCTCTGCACAAGTCCCTGGCAGGAGGGGACAGCCGGGGGGGTCGGGCTGTGCTGCAGGGAACAGGGACAGGAGGAGAGGGAACGGCCTCAGGCTGGGCCAGGGCAGCCTCAGGGGGGATTTGGGGGAATTCCCTCCTGAAAATGGCTGTGCAGCCCTGGCACAGCTGCCCAGGGAGTTTTGGAGTCCCCATCCCTGGACTGGATGTCTTTGGAGGGCTTTTCCAACCTAAATGATGCCAGGATTTTGTAATGCAAATGCAGAGATCACTTTAATTTGTCAGATATTAAGGAATAATGAAGAAATTCATCTTCATAGCTCACAAGGGGAAAACAAAAGGAGATTCTTGGCAAACTGATGAAATATTTTGGTTGAAATTTTATCTGTGAATTTTAAGTATATCCAAGTGATTTTCAATAAGCAGCTTGGGCCAGGAAATGTCTCAGGGAGCTGAAACACCTCTTTGGGGGTGTGTGGCAATGATGAACCCCCAGTGAGCTGGGATCACTGCCTCGAGGCCTCCGGTGTGTCCTGCTTTGCCTTTAGTCAGGGATTCCAAAAAGAATGGAGCTAATGAGAGAGGCAGGGAGCAAAGGGAATGGTGCTGAATGAAAATGGAGTTATGTAAAATCCTGATGTCAAAGGAGCTGTTTTATTTGTGTGCTGCCACTTGGGAGGGTGTCCCAGAGCTGCAGAGCTGCCCCTTGGTGGAGAACTTTCCACAGGTCCTGTCCCAGGCTGTTCCTCATGGCTGGGGTGGGCTGGGCTCCTGGAATGGTGTCATTTGAAAACAGAGGGGCTGGGCTCATGGAATCATGGAATCCCAGACTGCTGTGGATGAGAAAGGACCTCAAAGCCCCTTCATGTCCTTGCCATGGCAGGGACACCTTCCACTGTCCCAGGCTGCTCCAAGCCCCATCCAGCCTGGCCGTGAGCTCCAGGATTTTCGTAGGAAGCGTTTCCTTTCCTCCTTTGGAGTTTCTCACAATCCTTGGTGCCTCCACAGTTCCTCTGAAGAGTAATCCACAAAGGTCTTGGATTCAGTCTTTGCTGTGTTAAAGATGAATACGGGATTTATTCCATCTTGGAAGCAGAGACAGATGTGTTCCTCAGGAGTCTGAGGTGGGAGCCTAAGGAGGTTGAGAGAGCTCTGAAATAATTGAGTAGCTCATGATTCTCTTCCCCTGGCAGACTGAATCCCAGAATCCCAGAAGTACTGAGGCTGGAAAAGCCCTCTGGGATCACTGAGTCCAAGCTGTGCCCGATGCCCACCTTGTCCCCAGCCCAGAGCCCTGCGTGCCACCTCCAGGAATTCCTTGGACACCTCCAGGGATGGGGACACCAAACCTCCCTGGGCAGGCCCTGCCAAGGCCTGACCTCTCTTTCCACGGGGAAATTCCTGCTGGATTCCTGCAGGGTGGTGACTTTCTGTCTCCCTTGTCCAGCACTCACAGGAGGAGGACTCTGAGATGTGCCTGCTGACCTGAGACATTTATAGGGTACTCTGAATTCTGGACAGTGTTTGCTTCTCTCTCAAGGAAAGTTGGGTCCTTTTTAGAGAAGTGAAATTGTGCAGTTGAGAAGTGTTATAACCCAAATGATCCAGTTTCTTGGGAAGAGCTTGGGGATAAAAATACTGGCGAGTGTAAATTGTTGTGAGGTGGCAGTGGGGTGTTATGTATGAGCCTGGCACCGCTCCTCGCCTCCTTTCCTGGGAGTGCTTGACAGGCCTGGGAATGGATCAGGGCTGGCTTCCAGCTGGGCAGGGAGGGAGAGTGCTTGGCTGTGCAGCAGGAGGTGGGAAAGGGCTGGGAATGACCCTGTCCCTGCCCTGGGAGTCACCAGGCACCAATGGACCTCCATATCCCTGCAGGTGATGCACTGCAGGCTCCAGCTTCTTCCCAGGCAGCACTGGGCTGGGATAACCATAACAATAACAATAATAATAACAATAACAACAGGCCTTCTGCTTGCAGGTGTGGGCAGTTCATTGCCATCAGTGACTGCACTGGGAAGTCCTGGGCTGTGTTTCCTCATCCAGGGCTGCCTGACCTTGGGGACAGACCTGCTGTGGTTTAAGTGTCTGACTGGAAAACCACAGCGGCTGCAGATCCATCCTGTGGTGTACCTGGAATCAGAGAGTCCTGGAATCTCCTGAGCTGGCAGGGCCCACAGGGATCCCAGATGCAGCTCCTGGCCCTGCACAGACACCCCAACAATCCCAGCCTGGGCATCCCTGGGAGCAGAGCTCCAGCAGCTTGGGGGCCGTGCCCATTGCCTGGGGAGCCTGGGCAGTGCCCAGCACCCTCTGGGCAGAACCTTTCCTGATATCCAGCCTGATCCTCTCCTGGCACAACTCCATGGAGATTTGAAAAGATTTGGAGCAGGCTCTGGCAGCACAAGGTGCTGGTTCTGTGCTGGATCAGCTACTGTGGAAGATTCCCAGAGCTTGGCCAAGAGTTTAAAATAGTAACTGGTCTCGGTGGCTTCTCCAGTTACCAGGATCATTCCAGGGATCTCATGATTTGCATATCGTTTTCCAAATGTCCACATGCAGAGCAAACGAAATTTACTGTTGCTCTGAGCCTGAGTTGATGAAGGAAGAGTTGAAATTATGTTTGCCAGGAGGAGTGGATTTAGGGATGAGCCTGGGGCTGGGAACTGAGAGGGGTGGGCTGGCTGCTCCTCCATGGGGATGGAGCAAGAACTCCAGAAAACTGCCCAGAGGGCAGGGTTAGGTGGGATCTTGGGAAGGAATTCCTTGCTGGGAGGGTGGGGAGGGGCCAGGCTGGACTTGCCCCTGCATCCCTGGCAGTGGCCAAGGCCAGGCTGGACATTGGGGCTGGAGCGGCCTGCGACAGTGGGAGGTGTCCCTGCCATGGGCATCCTCTTGTCCTGTCCCTGCAGGCCTTGTCCCCAGTCCCTCTGCAGCTCTCCTGGAGCCCCTGTAGGCTGTGGAAGGGGCTCTGAGCTCTCTCTGGAGCCTTCTCTTGTCCAGGTGAGCCCCCCCAGCTCTCCCAGCCTGGCTCCAGCCCTGGAGCTGCTCTGTGGTCTCTGGACTCTGTCCAGCAGTTGATCTCAGCTGTTGTTTATTTACTGTTAGAACCAGTGGCTCTGGGAATGTTTCAATTCCCATATTATGGTTGAGGTTCAGAAGAGTTGCTGGAAGGATCTTTATGTACGTATGTATGTATGTACGTATGTATTTACTTTGCAGATTACTGGAAATGAGGAAGCAGCAGAGACCAGAGCCCATCCCAGTGACCCCCGGGCTGTGTGGAGTCAGGAATGGGCTGCAGGAGTTTGTGGTCACTCACTATCTGGAGTGACCATCTTGGTCAGTTGGTGTTTGTGGTCACTTGGCCGTTCTGGCTGAGCATTGGGGTGGTGCCTGGATGGTTTTACAGCTCTTCCACCCTTTAATCCCTGCACTCCTGGCAGAGACAAGGAGGGTTAAGGAAGAGCTGAAGGTCATAAAAGCCCAACTTCAGAAAGTCGATGCAGGTGTTGATGATATAAAACCCCCCAAATGGGAGAACCTCTGGACCGTTTTTCTCAGTCTTTGCATCACTCACTTCTACTGGAGAGAAGAAGCTGGAAAGTCCAACTGTTTTAGGCTGGGATTTTTTTTTTTCCCCTTTGACTGTATTTAGCCATGGAAGGGGCTGCCCAGGGAGGTTTGCAGACCCCATCCCTGGAGGTGTCCAGGGATGTGGCACTCAGGGCTCTGGGCTGGGGACAAGGTGGGCATCAGGCACAGCTTGGACTGGATGGGCTGGGAGGGCTTCTCCAATGCCAGGGATTCTGAGATTTTGTTGGGACTGCTCTTAAAGCAAGCGGGAAGAGGCTGAATAAATCCCAAAGGTGATGTAGGTGGACATTGATTAGGGAATAGTTTGTGGTTGTTCTGTTCTCCTGTCAGCAGTGCAGGTACCCTGGGAAATGCTGCTTTTCCTTAATTCCAACAGCTCAAACTCTTCATTTTTCAGTGAAGTCTTGAGGGAAGTTCTAACTTATATAAAAGATTGAATTTAGCTCATCTGGGTTGATAGTTCTGATCAACCATGATGAAGTAACGGAGGCAGTGGGAAGACTTTAAATTTTGTTAAAAATAGCTGGGTTTTGTATGTGCCTGTCCTTTTCCAAATGCTCCCATCCCACTGCTGCCTCCTGAGATGTGCCATGGGATGTATGGGAAAGGGAGGAGTTCTGTTCCTCTCATGAGGCTTGTGTTTAAGGGTTAAATGGACCTTTTGATTGTTTTTATTGAGGAATTCCCAATTCTCCTCATCCTCTTCCAGTGCCTTTTGCAGCTGAAGAACCCTTTCCTTGTAGTTGGCTCAGATGAACGGTTGGTATGGATCCACCTTGGGGAAGGGGTGTTCCAGCCTCTGTGCATCCCTTCTCCCTGGGGAAGAGGCATTGCAGCCTCTGTGCATCCCTTCTCTCTGGGGAAGGGGTGTTCCAGCCTCTGTGCATCCCTTCTCCATGGGGAAGGGGCCCTGCAGCCTCTGTGCATCCCTTCTCCCTGGGGAAGGGGTGTTCCAGCCTCTGTGCATCCCTTCTCCCTGGGGAAGGGGTGTTCCAGCCCCTGTGCATCCCTTCTCTCAGCTTTCCTGGAACAGCAGGCACAGAGTGGGAGGAGCCCCTGGCAGGGAGGGCCAGGTGGGATCTCTGGAACAGGTCTTCCCCAGAGGGTGCTGGGCACTGAGCAGGGCATGGTCCTGGCCCCGAGGCTGCCAGAGCTCCAGGGGTGTTTGGACAGCGCTGCCAGGGATGGGATCTGGGAGGTCTGTGCAGGTGATCCCTGTGGATCCCCTCCAGTTCAGGATATTCCATCAGTCCATGAGTCCAAGGACGGTTCTCTGCTTCCATCCATGTGCTGGGTGTTTATTTCCCGGATCCCTTAAGCAGAGGGGCGCAGGGAAGGTTCCAGGCTCTGCTGGAGCCCATCCCTGTCCCTGCTGGTTGGACTTGGGGACCCTCGTGCAGGCTCTGGGATGGGCTCTGACCCCGTGTCCAGCAGGGATGTGTTACACATACAGCACCTGGCACACGTTCTCACAGGAATATTCACAGGAACAGTGGGTCTGCTCCTCCTGGGCTCTGCAGATCCTCCAGCAGGGCTGCTCCAGGTGGAAGTTCCCTGAGGAGAGCTCGGGAGAGGAGCTGGGATATATTGAACAGTTGTTCATGACTTGCTAATGCGTAAATGCTCTTCCAAAGGCACTGGAGAGATTTTTAGTGGGTTTTAGTCTGCTCAGTAACGACCTTTCCTTACTTGCTTGAGTGGATTCCATGGAAAGACTGTGGAATATCTTGGTACCATCTGTCTGAAGGTGTGACCAAGGTCAGGAAGGTGGGCTGTGTTCACGGGGTATTGGCACACAGATGTGTGGAAAAGCTGCAACACACTTTGATTTCATTGTGCTTGGAGCTGAACCATATCCCTGAAAATTGGCCCCATCCCTGGTGGTGTCCCGGGCCAGGCTGGACATTGGGGCTTGGGGCACCCTGGGACAGTGGAAGGTGTCCCTGCCATGGCAGGGGTGGCACTGGGTGACCTTTAAGGTCCTTCCCACCCAACCCATTCCATGACTCTCTGATTTATACAAAATGGACTTTCATTCTTGATTGATATTTTCAATTTGTTCATATTTTTGGGGCCGTGTCTTTCCAATGACAGCCACAGCTCTCTGTGTATATTTGGGATATTTGGGACCAGCTGCTGTCTCATGGAAGGAGCTGCAGATCAGCAGCCTCTTGGACTCCTTTGGCTTTTGCTCCCACTAAACTCGGGGTGAGTTCTTTGGGCGTTTGGCCAACACTTCCCAAAGGGGAGATGGCTCCATTTCAGCTGCCCCATTTCTGCTGCCATGTTGGTCCTGACACCTCGGCAGGGTTTGGCTGCCGTGGGAATGAGGCTGGATGTGAGGGAATTGTGATCATCAGGAGCTGTTTCAGCCCCTTGCCCGTGAGGAGCAGTGCCAGCAGCTGCTGGTGTCACCAGGCGTGTCCCTTGGCTGGCAGATGTCTCCTGGTGACAAAGCAGTGACAAGGGGTGGTGGCAGGAGTGCTGGCTGAGGTGACACAGCACTGACACAGGGTGGTGGCAGGGAGTGCTGGCCAGGGTGACACAGCAGTGACAGGGAGTGCTGGCTGTGGTGACAGAGTGACACGAGATGGTGACACACACAGGAAGTCCTGCTTGAGCTGACACAGCAATGACATGGGATGGTGGCAGGGAGTGCTTGCTGTGGTGACACAGCAGTGACAAGAGTGCTGGCTGTGGTGACATGGCACTGACATGGGGGTGGCAGGAGTGCTGACTGTGGTGCATGGCAGTGACAAGAGTGCTGGCTGTGGTGACATGGGGGTGGCAGGAGTGCTGGCTGTGGTGCATGGCAGTGACAAGGATTGCTGGCTGTGGTGGCACAGCAGTGACATGGGGTGGCAGGGAGTGCTGGCTGTGGTGACATGGCAGTGACATGGGATGGTGGCAGGCAGTGCTGGCTGTGGTGACATGGCACTGACATGGGGGTGGCAGGAGTGCTGGCTGTGGTGCATGGCAGTGACAAGAGTGCGGGCTGTGGTGACATGGGGGTGGCAGGAGTGCTGGCTGTGGTGACATGGGATGGTGGCAGGCAGTACTGGCTGTGGTGACATGGCAGTGACAAGGATTGCTGGCTGTGGTGGCACAGCAGTGACATGGGGTGGCAGGGAGTGCTGGCTGTGGTGACATGGCAGTGACATGGGATGGTGGCAGGGAGTGCTGGCTGTGGTGCATGGCAGTGACAAGAGTGCTGGCTGTGGTGACATGGGATGGTGGCAGGGAGTGCTGGCTGTGGTGACATGGCAGTGACAAGGATTGCTGGCTGTGGTGGCACAGCAGTGACATGGGGTGGCAGGGAGTGCTGGCTGTGGTGACATGGCAGTGACATGGGATGGTGGCAGGGAGTGCTGGCTGTGGTGCATGGCAGTGACAAGAGTGCTGGCTGTGGTGACATGGGATGGTGGCAGGGAGTGCTGGCTGTGGTGACATGGCAGTGACAAGGATTGCTGGCTGTGGTGGCACAGCAGTGACATGGGGTGGCAGGGAGTGCTGGCTGTGGTGACATGGCAGTGACATGGGATGGTGGCAGGGAGTGCTGGCTGTGGTGACATGGGATGGTGGCAGGAGTGCTGGCTGTGGTGACATGGCAGTGACAAGGATTGCTGGCTGTGGTGGCACAGCAGTGACTCGGGGGTGGCAGGAGTGCTGCCTGTGTCCGGGGTGTCCCTGGAGGCTCTCAGCCGTTGCCATGAGGGTGTGCCGGAGCTCGGGGCTTGCTGGGCTTGGCCAGGCTGGATCCCTTGGTGTCCTGGCTCCGCAGGGATGTGCAGCTTCAGGTTGGAGAGAGCTTCAGGTTGGATATCGGCAACAAATTCCTCCCTGGGAGAGGGGGCAGGCCCTGGATCCATGGGAGCTGGGGCTGCCCCTGGATCCCTGGCAGTGGCCAAGGCCAGGCTGGACATTGGGGCTGGAGCAGCCTGGGACAGTGGGAGGTGTCCCTGCCATGGCAGGGCTGGCACTGGAGGGGCTCTGAGGTCCCTTCCCACCCAGCCCATTCCAGGACTCCATGGTTGTGGAATGCAAAGCCAACTGAGACTGAGACAAGTTCTCCCTTCCAACCCCCCCATTGCTCCCTGGAGCAGCTTCTTCTGTGCTTTGTGAGAATTCCCTCTGTTCTTCCATGGCTCTTCCAGCCTTGAGCTCTCCAAAGCATCAGTGTCCATTTAAGCCAGAGTTGTGCAGAATTTTATGGAGCTCTTGGTGTCTGTGGCCCAGCAGAGAATTGCTGAGGAGGTTCTTGTTGGAGGTGTCCCTGCTCATGGCAGGGGTCAAGCTGTCCTCCAGGGAACAGGGACAGGAGGAGAGGGAACGGCCTCAGGCTGGGCCAGGGCAGCCTCAGGGTGGGATCAGCAGGAATTCCCCCATGGAAAGGGGGCTCAGGCCTTGGCAGGGGCTGCCCAGGGAGGTTTGGAGTCCCCATCCCTGGTGGTGTCCAAGGAACACCTGGAGATGGCACGCAGGGCTCTGGCCTGGGAACAAGTTTGGCACAGCTTGGACTGGAAGGTCTGGGAGGCTTTTCCAACCTCCCTGAATCTGGGACTGTCAAAGACTTTTGGGCACAAAGTCCTGGGAAAAAGGCGTCAAAGTTTAGAAATAAAATCGTGAGCAGTTTTTGTTCAGATCAATGCCCTTGGTTTGGGTGAATGTTGTACCTCCAGTTAAGTAATCACTGATTGGAAGATGATGAAATACATTTATTTTCACATTACATTTAATTTCCATTTGATGTGGGGACCTCCTGCTGGTTGGTCTCTGTTTGGGCGTATCCCACAGCACACCAGGAATTCCTGGATTTCAGGAGGTTGGTTAAAGCCCAGCTCTGGAGTTGTGGGGGAGCTCATGGGCTGAGCCAGGCTTGGCTCTTCCTCTGTGATCCCTTCCACTGTCCCTGATTGTTCCGAGCCTCATCCAGCCTGGCCTTGGACACTTCTGGGGCTGGGCAGTTCACATTTGCCCAGTGCTGCAGGAGCAGGGGGACTGGGATAACTGGGAGGATCCTGTGTGGCCTGCTGGTGATGCCTTGGCAAGGACTGTCTGTCCCTATGATCTTCTTTTGTGCTCAAAGGTTCTGTGAAAGTTCATTTAGGGAAAAAAATAAAAACCTTTGGTCCTCAGGTACTTTTGGTTATTGGTAACTTTTAAAAATCTTTTCCAGGATTGGAAGCTTGCAAAGGAATTCACACTGGATGAAAACCATTTCCTGAAGCTGGGTCTATTCCAGGAACTGTAACCCAAATGTTTCTCTGTCCGTGGAGGAGATTTCACGTTTGAAGAAACTTCTACTGAAGGTAGGAACATCTCCCTGACCTTTTGTCTTGGAATGGTTTGGATGGGAAGGGCCCTCAGAGCCCCTCCAGTGCCAGCCCTGCCATGGCAGGGACACCTCCCACTGTCCCAGGCTGCTCCAGCCCCAGTGTCCAGCCTGGCCTTGGGCACTGCCAGGGATGCAGGGGCAGCCCCAGCTGCTCTGGCAATCCCAGCTCAGCCAGCAATTCCCAATTGCCAAGATCCCTGGATCCATGGCTGCCCTCTGGCAGTGGGAGCCATTCCCTGTGTCCTGTCCCTTGTCCCCAGTCCCTCTGCAGCTCTCCTGGAGCCCCTTCAGGCCCTGCCAGGGGCTCTGAGCTCTCCCTGGAGCCTTCTCCTCTCCAGGTGAGCCCCCCCAGCTCTTCTGGCCTGGATCCCTGGGAGCTGAGGGGCTCCAGCCCTGCAGCAGCTCCAGGTGCTGCTGCTGTTGGTCCCAGGGCAGCTCTGCAGGTGGGCTCTCACCTGAGCAAAGGGGTAGAATCCCCCCTCCCCTGTGGGATCAGCCCAGCACCTGGGGACTTCTGGCCAGGGCCTGTGCGGTTCCTCATTAAGGGACTAATTAATTCCCAGTAATGACAATGGGCTCTGTGATGCTGGGTGCTCAGTTCTGGTGGCTGCTCCTGGGATTGATCCCGATATTTAATACCTGGAGTCATCTGGGAGGGAATTGTGGTGTCGCAGGAATGTTCCTGGGGATGGAGTCCAGGCTGAGGGGCTCATTCCCTGTGTCCCTGGGCCATCCTTGAGCCTGGGCTAACTTTTTCCCCATGGAAAGGGAGGTCAGGCCTTGGCAGGGCCTGCCCAGGGAGGTTTGGAGTCCCCATCCTTGGAGGTGTCCAAGGAATTCCTGGAGGTGGCACTCAGGGCTCTGGGCTGGGGACAAGGTGGGCATTGGGCACAGCTGGGACTGGAAGGTCTGGGAGGGCTTTTCCAGCCCCAGGGATCCTGGGATTCACGGTGTGCTGGCCAGGATCCTCTCTAAACCAGGTTCAACTGGGAAAAAGTGCCTCTCACAACCTGAGCTCAGGTCCATAATTGCTGGGAAGGGCATGGAGCTCCTCTTTCCCTGTTCTCCTGGGAACTGCTGTGGCTGTTCCAGGAAATTCCCAGTGGAGGTGCCACACTGTGCACCCATCGTGGGGCAGGAAAAGGGAACAGGCCAGGATCTCTCACTGGAGTTCCCCAGGGAGGAATGGGACCCATCCAGCAGAGCAGCTCAAGGCACACAGGAGGAGCTGCCCTTTCCTGCAGCAGCAATTCCATTGTGGATTTGCTGCCCTGGGATTCCCTGGGGTGTGGGAGCAGCAGGATCCTTCCCAGTGCCAGCAGTGGAGTGGCTCACTCGGGCATTTTCCTGTTGGGAATTCAGTTGGGAAAAGCTCCCCTAATGCTCCTAAGGGAGAGGTTTTATGTAAAACAAGTTCTCCAGTGGGAATAGGTGGTGAGGTAAAGATGCACAGATTGGAATGGTTAGGTGGGATATTGGGAAGGAATTACTGCTGGGAGGGTGGTGAGGGCTGGAATGGAATTGCCAGAGCAGCTGGGGCTGCCCCTGGATCCCTGGCAGTGCCCATGGCCAGGCTGGACATTGGAGCTTGGAGCACCCTGGTCATTGTGACAACTTTGGTAGGCTCAGCCTAGTTATTTTTGTGTCCCAAGCAGATGTTGATTCCCTGATAATCCTCTTCCTTCTGGGATCACTCCCAAATCCACTGGCCCTGGTTTGTGATCTGCCTGTGCCTTTTCCTATTTATAATTTGTGTTGATTAATTTCTTCCCTTTCATCCTGCTGCTGAGCCGCCAAAGGGAGAGAGTTTTGCTCTAAAGCTGTTTGGGAATTCCATGCCCAACCCTTCCGTGGGAATTCAGCTGAGCCATTGATCAGCCTGGCCTTGTCCATCTGTGTTTTCCAGGTGGATTTTCCAGTGGTGGAGCAGTTTGCTGAAAAAGCTGATTTGAGGGTTCACGTTCAGCAGGTTCAATAAAATGAGATTTTATTCCTTGGAGCTGGCATAACTGTTACTGGATAACTGGAATTAAAGGTGGAGAGCTCTTGAATGGATGTGTGCTCCTGGTGTGCTCCAGACTTCTTCCCATACTGGAATTGGAGGGAATTCCCTACGTTTTGGGGTATTTTTTTATTGCTTTGTGTAGCAAAGCTTAAAATTATTTACTATTATGGAAGAAGTAGGGGAGATTCTATATTAAAACTTGGCAAAAAAAAGAAAATAAGCTTGAAATTCCCATCAGGAATCTGTGTTTGTCCAGGCTAAAATCCACCCTGGATGAAACTGGGACCTGTTCAGCTGGGCCAGAACTGCTGGAGTTGGGGTTTGCTTTGGGATTTTTTACTGAATGTTACCAGGATGGCAGGAGGATCCCAGAACTCATTTTGGGAATGCCCTTCCCTCAGCACTTCCATGTGCTCCCACCTAGTGAAAACATTCAGTGTTTTATTTTAGCAGGAATGGTCTTAGATGGGCCTAAAAAATCAGTGAATCTTGGGAATTTTGTCCTGGTTTCCAGGAGGAGTTGCCTGGGGGTTCCTGTCCCTCTATGTTCACTTTTCCTGGTGTTGGAGTGAGCAGAGCATTTCGTAAAGGCTGGAAAATGCTGTGGATGTTTTGTCTGTGCCTGTGTTTGCTGAGGCTCAGGGGAGCCCTTGGTGACACAGAACTGGCTGGGAATAACCCTGAGGGAAATCACAGCAACCCAGGGCCTGGATACTCCTGGAGCCGTGGGATCAGGGGGGCTGGGAAAGGCTCTGGGATTGGGGAGTCACCTAGGAGTGACCCTGGCACCAGCACCACACCCCGGGTCCCTTTGGAGTCACCTGAGGGTGACCCTGGCACTGGCAGCACTCCCTCGGGTCCCTTTGGAGTCACCTGAGGGTGACCCTGGCACTGGCAGCACTCCCTCAGCTCCCTTTGGAGTCACCTGGGGGTGACCCTGGCACTGGCAGCACTCCCTCGGGTCCCTTTGGAGTCACCTGAGGGTGACCCTGGCACTGGCAGCACTCCCTCGGGTCCCTTTGGAGTCACCTGAGGGTGACCCTGGCACTGGCACCACACCCCGGGTCCCTTTGGAGTCACCTAGGAGTGACCCTGGCACCAGCGCCACACCCCCAAGTCACTTCCCTGCTGTTCCCACTGCAGCTCCCAAAGGGATCCGTGGTTTCCTGGAGCTGCCAGCAGCAGGAGGCTGGGAAATCATCCATGAAAAATAAATAATTAAAGCACAAATTCCCAGTTGGAATTCCCAGCCAGGAGCTCCGTGGGCTCAGAACATTTTGTGTAAAACATTGATTTTGTCCTTTATGCAAATGAGCAGCTCTGGGGCTGGTACTGTCCAGGACATGGCTCTGGGGAGGGTGAAAAATGAAATGAAATAAAATAAAATGAAATAAAATAACATATAAAATAAAATATGCCACTTTCCCCCAGTTCCTGAGCAGATGGAGAAGGAGAAAAATAACTGAACAGAGCAGATGTGGCAAAAGTGGTCCTTTGTTTGGGGTTTTTAACAGCAGGTGCATTACTTGTTGGAACTTTTTATAAACTCAGCTAGAATTTTATTGGCAGGGAATTGAATATTCCCAGCCCTGAAGAGGCAGGGCTTGTTAGTCTTGGAATTCTGTGTCGGAACAGGGAGATGAAATATCTCCTGCATTGTCCCAGACAATTGAAACACCCCAACATTGCTTTTTATCATGAGTAGGAATTCACTTATGGGTTGGAAACTGGTGCTGCTGTGCTGGGACAGGGGGGCTTCGATCCAGATGAGGCCCAAAGACACACCTACAGAAATCACCTTCCCTGCTGCCTCAGACTGAGGGAGGGCAGGGATGGATGGGATCTTGGCAATTGGGAATTGCTGGCTGGGCTGGGATTGCCAGAGCAGCTGGGGCTGCCCCTGGATCCCTGGCAGTGCCCAAGGCCAGGCTGGACATTGGGGCTGGAGCAGCCTGGGACAGTGGGAGGTGTCCCTGCCATGGCAGGGCTGGCACTGGAGGGGCTCTGAGGTCCCTGCCCACCCAAACCATTGCAGGATTCCCTGAGCCTTTGGTGCCCACACAGAGATCTTTAATTGCCGTTGTTAATGAGCTGTCCCAGAGGCTGGTGCCCGCAGGGATTGCCGTGGGGCTCTCCTTGGCTGCAGCCCCTCTCCTCCTTCCCAACCCTGAAGCTCCTGCAGAGCCTTGGTGGCAAACACAGGGCTTGGGGTGACCCTGGAATTTCCCTGGGTGGGGTTGGGAGATGCTCCCTGGAATGTATCTCAGCTCCAGCCCCTCAACAGGTACTGACACAGAGCTGCTCTCCTGGAGCCCTCATGGGTGTTGCTCTCACTGGATATTCCAGAAATAAAATCAGCAGCTGGGAAGGGCTTTGAGTGTCCAGCTGAAAAAGGGAAAGCATCTCTGCTTTACTGGTGGAAAAGTGACCTAAATTTAAGCACTGAGATTGGAGAAGTGACAGATCCCATGGAATCAGAGAGTTCTGGAATGGGCTGGAAGGGACCCCAGAGCCCCTCCAGTGCCAGCTCTGCCATGGCAGGGACACCTCCCACTGTCCCAGGCTGCTCCAGCCCCAATGTCCAGCCTGGCCTTGGCCACTGCCAGGGATGCAGGGGCAGCCCCAGCTGCTCTGGCAATTCCAGCTCAGCCCCTCTCCACTCTCCCAGGGAAGGTCAGGCAGCTTTTCCTGGGGATGGATAAAAAGTTCAGGAAAGCTGTGGAATTGCCAGGATTACAATGAGTGTCAGTTTGGAAGGTGAGAATTCCGTGTGAATTCCACACCAATGGAGGGAACATTTCTGCATTTGGGTTGACTGAGCCCCCAAACCTCCTTCACCGAAGGCCTTTGGTGCCAGATTTTCCCTCGGTGAATTTATAACCAAGCAGAGATGGTTAAAAATACCCAAAGAACAGTTTGTGAGGAACACACCGAGCCCAGCAGTGCAGTCACTGCAGTGTCACGTAGGTTGAACATTCAGATGGCTGCTCCCAACTCCGAAATTCAGTGCTGAAATCCCAGAATCCCAAAATCCCTGTGGCTGGAAAAGCCCTCCCAATCCAAGCTGTGCCCGATGCCCACCTTGTCCCCAGGCCAGAACCCTGAGTGCCACCTCCAGGAATTCCCTTGGACACCACCAGGGATGAGGACTGCTAACCTCCCTGGGCAGGCCCTGCCAAGGCCTGAGCCCCCTTTCCATGGGGAAATTCCTGCTGATCCCACCCTGAGGCTGCCCTGGCCCAGCCTGAGGCCGTTCCCTCTCCTCCTGTCCCTGTTCCCTGCAGCACAGCCCGACCCCCCCGGCTGTCCCCTCCTGGCAGGGACTTGTGCAGAGCCACAAGGTCCCCCCTGAGCCTCCTTTGCTCCAGGCTGAGCCCCTTCCCAGCTCCCTCAGCCTCTCCTGGGCCTCCATTCCCTCCCCAGCTCCATTCCCTGGACACTCTCCAGCCCCTCAGGGCCCTCCAGACCTGCTGCCTGGATTCCAGGTAGGAAAATCCTGAAGTGTAAAAGGAACTCAGTTTTTCTCCTGTTCCATGTCCTGGTTCTGTGAATGCTTCATTCAAAGCTCAGGACTGAGAGATTTAAAATCTAATGGGAAAATTGGGGTCTTCAGCCTTTTGCAGAGCCCTGTTCTGGTGACTGGAAGGCAGAGCCCCCTCAGTGTCATTCCTGGAGGGAAAATGGGTTTTTAAGAGGACAATGTCCAGGCTGTCCTGTAGCTGGGGTTATGCAGAGTGGGACCAGCTGAGGATCAGGCACGGGGACATTTTTGGATGGTGGAAAAAGCCAAAGGAATGGATGGAGAGAGTTCTGTGTGCGGAAATAGGGATGTGGGTTAGGTTAAAAACAGCCTTGTGATCCTGGGTATGGAATCACATGGTGCTGCCAGATCATCTGGGAATGTGGCACAGGGACACGGCTCAGCCCAGGGGCTGTGTGTGCAGAGTGTGGGAGCCAGGGCTGGCACTGCCCAGGGTGTGTCCCCTGTGTCCCTGGGGAATGACAGCCACTGCCTGCTGTTTGTGTTAATGGCTGCAGAGGGACTGGGGACAAGGCCTGCAGGGACAGGACCCAGGGAATGGCTCCCAGTGCCAGAGGGCAGCCATGGATCCAGGGATCTTGGCAATTGGGAATTGCTGGCTGGGCTGGGATTGCCAGAGCAGCTGGGGCTGCCCCTGCATCCCTGGCAGTGGCCAAGGCCAGGCTGGACACTGGGGCTGGAGCAGCCTGGGACAGTGGGAGGTGTCCCTGCCATGGCAGGGCTGGCACTGGAGGGGCTCTGGGGTCCCTTCCCACCCAAACCATTCCAGGATTCCATGAATTCTGTTCCTGGTGCTGTGGCTGGAACAGGACTGTAAAGGGTTGTTGAGGAGCTGAGGTGAGTTGGTGAAGGGCAGATTGGAAGAGGAAATGTTAAGAGGAAGAGCCCTGGAAGTCTCCTAGGAGTGGTCTGAACAGTGCCTTGGTTTGGTGTAACTCATAGCTTTTCCAAAATTTCAGGTATTAGGAAAGCAAGGGGGAAAACCAGCATTAATAGAACTGACTCAGAGAAAAATCAGGATGACAAAAGGGCAAACTAGGGTTGGGGTAGGAGTGGATGGAAATGGGGGATTCAAAGTGCAGTGCCCCAGGAAAGGCCCTGAGGGGCTGGAGAGTGCCTGGGGAGTGGAGCTGGGGGGGGAATGGAGGCCCAGGCGAGGCTGAGGGAGCTGGGAAGGGGCTCAGCCTGGAGCAAAGGAGGCTCAGGGGGGACCTT
>WBNO01022993.1:0-33024 GCA_013400575.1 Peucedramus taeniatus
CAAGTTGTAGACATTCTCCACGTTGTTCTGTTGCACATACACTCGGTCCTACAACAAGGGCATGAACAGCAATGAAACTGAATTCACTGCATTGATGCTATTCAAAAATACCAGAGATCGACTGCTTCTCTGCAGTGGAAATATGACCAAATGTATATTTTCTCTTAATAGAAAGAAATTATGTATACCCTTCAAAATTCAAAATTGGTCCCATTTTCCAAAACTTCATTTACACTGGAATTTCTATTTGGCTTAGGAGTATAAACCCATCATTTATGACTAAAGCATGCCAGAGAAGATCTAGAGCCTTCCCACTTTTTAGTCTGGGTGCAGAGGAGTCTCCAACTACTGACTAAATCCATAGCACTATTTGCAAGAGGTTTTACTTACCTACTCAAACCCTTCCATCTCTTTCTGATCTTTAAGAAAAATTACTTAACTTCCCCCTCCCCTCCATGCATCTTCCTACCACTACTTTTAGGCAAACGATATTCAATATTCAGTGAAATTTCCTGAAATAGCATCATTAGATAAAGAGCAGCAAATATAGAGCCAAAACAAGAAGTGTTACAATCAAAATCTTTATGGATTAGTACTGCAAAATTGTACATAAGACTTCTGTAGACATCCCACCCTCCACCCTCCCCAAATTCACTTTCATTCCACTTGAGCAATATTTCAAAACCTTGTTATGTTTCATTATAATCTCACCCATACACCACCTCCTCCCCCAAAAAAACAGAAGAAGGAGAGAAGAAAATATTTTTTACATTTCTGTGTATGTTTAAATTATATCTCTCTATATAATCTCTGTCTAGGGGAAGGGTCCTCAGCTACCCATTTTTTATGCACCTACATTTAAAAACCAATGCTGATCCTCAGATCAGCATTTTCAAGACTGCATAGCCCAAAATCCATCATACTGATTTGACTGAGAGAGCTAAGCAGACCCTGAGTCTCCTACTGCTACCCAAAGAAATGCTCCAAAAATTTGTCTGTCCTTTCCTATTCCTCTCTCCCAACTTAACTCTGAAAAAAGGAAGGCTATTAATAAAGTCACTAGCTGACAGAAAATACATGTATTTGATTAATAGCTACTACTGGCTCAGACCACTTAAAACAATATTAGGAATAGAAAAACTGAGTTTTTACAACCCCTTTCTGAGATGAGTTAATATTATTTTTGTTAATTTCTGTCAGGGCATAATCCATTCCTCTACTATACTTTGGGCAGTTACTAAAAATACTGCTTTGCTACCATTTAGCCATCAGGACAATGACATTAGAAAAAGCAAGGAGTTTTGTACCCACTCACAAATCTGACTAGGATGAGGTTTTCTAAGAATGTATACAGCTATAACAAAACAATAATATTAAGAAACAAATTATATTAATGATGATGGTTAATTTGTGAAATTGAGTATACAGATTAGCTTCTCCACTGGTTCCATCACTATCTTAAGTGCTTAATCACACACAGGATTAAAGAATAAAGCTACTCAAACACCTGAAAAATGAAACCATTAAAAGAACAAATGTTATGCTTCAGACTACAGAAAAAGTATTCCAAAACTGCAAGTTTACATAGTAATTTTGCAATTTCAAAAAACAAGAAGGAACAGACAACCCAGCATTTAGTACCTGTATTCACATGGCAAAATTATTCCTACACTAATTATATGCCAGATTGCCACTTGGTGACCAGAAGAAAGCAAAACACTGGGTTCAGCAATTAATGTGTGATTTCCCACTATCTGCCTTCAGACAGGCAGTCCTTAAATGAAAAAACAAGATGGGAACATGGCAGATATGCCTCCTTTGTGGCTCCTGAAGCAAGCTCAGCTGTCTCAAAGCACAACATTTACTAATTGCTCTCATGAAGTCAGTTCAGTGATGTGTGGTGGGCTAAGTCTTTGGAATAGGTTACTTTTGCTTTTCTGTTTTTAGAAACAGGGTTGTTTATTTCACTTCCTTATTTACACATACCAAGAACAGAAGTAAATGTGATTCTCAAGTAAGACAAGCTTAAAATACATTTTCAAAGAGATGAAAGAGCAAATTAAAACGTAGTATCTAATACTATAAGTTGAAGAGAAAATAATATAATTATTATTTCAAAAAAATATTCAGGCCTCTGAAGCACAGGCAGCAGGGTATCTAAAAGGATTAAAACCATGGCCATGACTCATCTGCATAGCTTCTGTTGTGGCAGTGCTGAACACTGCCATTGTGAAAGAGTAACTCCTCTCAGTTTATCAGCAGCCTCTGTAGTAAGCCAGACCTCTCTACAATACCCAAACCAGAGCAGCAACATTAACATTTCTGATCCTGCTGATTTGCTCACCCTTGGTAACAGATCACATTTGCTGAAAGCTCTCCCAGCCTAAAAAAGAAAATCACAGAGAGCCCCATTTGGGAACAGGTTTGACTGACAAGGCTACACACTACTGAACAGAAATCACTTCCCATGGGGAGAAGCAGTGGGTGCTTAAAGGTAAGAGTAACTTTCAGGAGACTAAGGATGGAGTTTCAGACAACAATTACTCATGAATTACAATCCTGCTTACACTCCAGAATAATTCTGAACTGAAGTCACCTACTGTAAGGTACCAATAGCCACATTTTACCCATCTCTGCATGGATGCTCTACCTGGATGATACAGCAGCCTTCAGACACCCTTGTGTATACAGTAAATGTCTTTGATCCTAGTTCTGGAAATAAAAATAACGCTTCTCCTTATTACCTTGTGTGTAAGCCATGGACAATGAGAGTCATTTGTCAAAACTCACGTATCTAACCTGTCAGTGCTGGCCTAAAAAAAGGACACCAGCTTTGTGCACAGCACAGATGAGAAGGGAATGTTCTGCCCTCTGAAAAATCCACAGCTGTATGTGCAGGAGCCATTGTTCGCTTGCGACAGTGTGTAACTGGCCTTACCCATAGGCCTGTAATGGCCAGGGGTGTGACTGCTGCACTTGCATACCTGAAATTGCTTTAAATTTTGCAAGCACAAGTAGTAGAGACACCACAGAATCCAGTTTAACCCAGTTTCCATTTGATGTTTTAAGAATACACACACTCACACTGCTTGGAGAAAAGCCCAATCAACTCCACCTCCATTGCTTCCATTCCATACAGCAGCTAAATAAAGCCCACTGTAGGTATATTTACTTGCACTGCCACTGTGAGGCTGAATTTCAGATATGCCCAAATGTACTTCACTACTTCAACCTGTCTTAGTACCTGACTTGACTCAGCAAAGATGCTGCTTAGCACATGACTTGACTGCTTCAGTGCCTAACTGCTTATCACAGACAGTGCCAGAATTTACACAGCGTATTACATTTACTCTGGCACCAATTACTGCAGCCTAAACATGTAAAAAGGAAGAGAGCTCATGCTATATCAAACAAAATCCAGTGGAACTACATAAACTTGAAATTCAGTCAGGGAACGGAATGTCTCAAAATAATCAAGACATATCTTGCACAGTAAGTGCAAATGATTGCAGAAACCTCATCCTACACCTGCAACAGAAATGAAAGCAACAGACTTTTACCAGAGACCAATTACAAGAGACAAGGTAGTGCACATTTTTAGAAACATAACTATAAGGCAAACTTCAGAGTGTCTTGTGGAGGATGTTCTGCATGAACAATAAAATCCTGCCATAACCTCAAACAGCTAGCGTTCTAGTCATTAAGCACCATAATGCACAAACCCCACTGTACAAAACACATGCCTTCCCAGAAAAGATTTATTTGTATTGATTTTTATTTTAAAAACAGAAAAATTAAACAGAGGAAAGAAATTAAGGTGGGTTGAAAAGGTGTTTGTTTTGACTTAAATCATATGGCAGCCAGTGGGTGAAACAAAGTTGGAAAATAAATGTGGTATTAAAACAGATACAATTTAGTTTATAATGTTTAAGATGTACAATCACTAGGCTGAAGCAGGAATTCAAGAGAGTAAGACCAGAATTCAAGAGGGTATTAAACATTTTACTTTCACTGATGTCACAGTGTGGCCTGTTGGGCAATAGGTACATTTCCTGAAACTGATGGGTAATCGAGATGGCCTACAAAACAAGAGAAGGATTGAGTCATGCTTTACTTACAAACAGAGGATAATGGCAGATATTTCTCCTGCTAGAACACAAGCATATTAATTTACAATGCCTGGTGACTCAGGTTATATAGTGTTTGGTGCTTTTTTTAGATAAAATATTTTAAATGTCAGTTATAATAGATTTGCTTGAATAAAAATGTATAAATTATTTCTGACATAAGCATATCATTATAAACCTACATGTCAGTCAGACTCAACATCAGAAAGTAAGGACAAATCATTCTTTACTTTATAGAATTCTTGAAAATTGTTTCTTTGAAAAGCAGTCAGGTCTGATCTTTCACAGGTGCTTTATAATTCTGCGGTACTGGCAACTTTCCCAAACTTTTTGAATGAACACATTTTCACTGGGAAGTTTTTTACTCTTAGTCTTTTGTGAATGAAAGTTATGTCTGACTCAAGAGGACATCACAGTGACAAAGGTGAAATTGCAAATCTTTCAAAGTAGTCCTGTTTTAAATCATTGATTATTCTTTAATTTGTAATCAAAATATGTATTACTGACAATTTGTCTTATGTCCCTCCAAGTCAAAGGAGGGAGACTGCCCATTGTATTAGACCTTCACAATAGATAGTTCTACCTAACAGAAATTAAAATTGTAACTATAAACCCCATATTACATTACAGAGGCTTAAAAAACAAACAGCAGTGCCCCAAAGTTTATATAAGCATTTTTGAAAGAAAATTTTGTTCTATATTTACTACTATACTATAAATATATTTTTTGTGGATGGGTTTTTTTCTGTTTCTATGGTACAAGGGGGAAAAAAAATCTGTGGGAGTCAAATAATTAGTCAAGCAGAGGGCTCAACTGAACACCCACTTGAAATAATTAGGAACTGTCAAATAGCACAGTGAAGGCTATGTAGTCCAGAGGTATCCAAGCTTCTTTATTATTCTGTTCTCAATCTAAAAGACAGCCGATGAAGTTCAATTTACACTTGAAGGAATGCTGCAGGTTTCCTTCTCCTGGAACCTCGGTGGAAAAGAGAAGGCTGGCTGCATCTTTGAACAGCATTCACAGGCCTCAAAACAAAGTCAAGGCATTGCTCTTCTGACTGCAAATAATACTCAGGACACAGGTCTCCTGCTCCCCCAGGAGTGGTAACTGAATCAGGCAACCCTTCCTCGAAAAGAAAAGATTTTGGCCTTGAATATACTGGTCAAGCCACTAAAACAAGGAAAGCTTATAAACCAGTTTTCTCTGCCACTGTTTGAAAAATCAGAAATTTACTGATTTTAAGAGCAGCAGATAACATTGCCTTATCCATTACTTTGGGCCATCCAGCACCTCCTGTGCTGAAATAATATATAATATTGGGCTAGAACACAACAGCTGCTCCCCTAGAAAGCTCTGGATTCCATCTTCCAACCTTTCTGAGGATTCACCACTACCTTTGGTAGATTAATCAAATCATTAAATATTCTTGAATATGCCTAGATGCAGCTAGCAGCAATTGATTTGTATTTGTCCTTCACAAACAGATTAGGGAGTCCAGGATCTCTCACAGCAAGGACAGTACATCTTCAAAACAATCTGTCCATCTTCCTTTTGGCACACAAATCATTCAGTGTCACTGGTGGCATGTTATCCAGCACTCTATTTTTTGATATGTGGTCTTTTCCCTACTGAAATAAACCAACTCCTCCAACACAAAGGCCAGTAAATCCATGAAAAAGAATTCTCTGTGATTCTGTAATTACTTCAAATTCTTTAGCTTGTAGTAGCTTATTGACCAAACAGGACTTCATAGCTAATACAAATACGGTGTCACAGCACAAGATCTTTAACAGCTACAAGACAAGATTTTAACTCCTGTTGTTTGGCAAATAGAGTACAATTCCAGTTCATCTGCTTTTTGGACCAAAAAAGTCCATTATTGTCTGTCTTTCACTGTCAAGTACTGCATCAATTATTATATTTAGGATATTTGGAGGGAAAAAACACAGCATCTCAACACTTCCTTTTGAAGTCAAAACCTTTGTCTAGAAGCTAAGCAAAAATACTCTCTTGCATCCTAGAACATCCCCAATGTTATGGCAATTTTAATACCTACCAACTACCTAAAGCATAACACAATCCAGACAGAAAAATGTCAAGCCCTCTCTTTAAAAAAAAAAGTATTTTCTGTTGGCTATAGGTAAGAAATGGCAAGCATGCAACCAAAAATCACATTCTATGTACACTGCTTAATCTTCTACACAAGTTCTTCATGAATAGCACAGGATCCAACTAGAATTTAACATTCAAGGACACATACTAAGCCAAGTTATCCTCTTTGAATCCTAAAGCTTAAAGAACAACTACACTGGAAGTTCCAGGAGGCTTTACACCATAGTGCTTTGCACACTAAGAAAACACCACTACTTGAACTAACATCTAAAATCTGCCAGAATGGGTCTGACTAGCTTATTTTTTAAGAACTGCCAAGTTCAGCTATTTTTTAGATCAATTTTTCAAGTGATAATGAGATAACCTAAAACATGAATCCAATTACAATTTGTCAAACACCTGTAACAGCCTTGCATGCACAGAGAAAACTGAAAACAAGGGACAGAGAGTAGTCCTTGGAAAAAGACTGCTAAGCAAGGCAAGAGGACAATTTACTACACTGTTAAACGTGTGAAATTGCAGAATACCCACCATATACATCAGAATGTCTCTAATCATCACCATTGCTGTTTGATGATCATTCCAAGCTTGGTTTAGTGTTTGTAGAAAGTTGTTATTCAAGGAGTTTAACACATCTTCTCGCACCTGAAGTGAAAAAAAAAAGATATATTGACATAAACTCAAGTTAGTTTCTCCTGCAGCATTTAAATCTTAAACTTAGCTTCAGCACAAGAATTCTTGCTCCTTTATGGACCTGAATTTTGCAAACAGGTTCTTGCTTTTCCGGGGTGCTGACTATCCCTACCTTGTACTCCCCTTCTGTGGAAAAATAAGTAAGAAAAATTATGCTAGAAACAAGAGAAACAAAATAAACATGGGTTTTAAATTTCAAAGGAATTCCTGAAATCTCATATGTTAAAAATAGTCTTTGACGACTCCTCAAAGCTTTCATTTCCTGTGTTATAGTGTTTCAATTGCTGGCAATTTTACTATCACAAATAATTTCAGAACATTGGGTAGTAGCAGTAAATGCTACAAACAGGAACAAGCACAGGTGGAAAATTGGCCATGATGACATTTAGAGAGACAAGCTGAGATAGCATAAAGATACAGCAAACAACAGTTCTGAAAGGAACCAGTTGCTTGGTAAAGATCAGACTCTTACATCAATGCCAAAAACAAGACTTCATAGAAAAAAAAAAAGTTATCTTTGTTTTTTATGAATGTATTTTCAATTTGCGAGTTAATCTGTCTCACCAACTTCAGATTTTATGCGTCTTTGCCACTACTCTCCCTACTAATAAAAAAGCCCATCCAGTTTCATATTTTGATTTTTTGCAGTAGGCATATACTGGAGTGCTCAAACTTGAAACTAGTGTCAAAGAGAAATCTGTGGGAATGTAAAACTATTGTTCCAGAGTTAATAAAATGTGGGAATTGACTTTTTACATAACAGGCGAAATATATTCTGCCCTCTGTTGTCCTGTTGTCACCAAACAGAATGAGGACATTCATTGATTTGGACTGATACCTGGCTGATAGTGTAAATTTCAGTACAGAGATTCAGACAGGGAAACAAAACACATGCCAGGCAGCCACAAGCTGCACCAACATCTCATGCAATCACCTAGCAGGCTTCATCCTGTCATTCCAGTTTTATGAAGTTATTAGGCCAGACCAGGGTAACAGAATTCTGTCTGCCACACTACTATAAACCCTCACAAACTCAGATGAGCAAACCAGAGATGCAGTGTGGAACATCATTCAACACAATGGTCTCAAGGAGGAGAAAGATGAAGGAGAAAAGGAGAGGAATGAAGGAGCAGGAAGAGGAGAGGGAGGGAGGAAGGAGGAGAAAGAGAAGAGGAAGGCAGGCAGGAAGGCAGGAAGGCAGGCAGGAAGTGGGGAAAGATGAAGGAGGGGAAACTTATCCCAATAATATTCACCTTGTTATGGCATCTAGGCAATATAGGTACGCATAAGTTGTTCAAAGCTTTCTTACATCTTAAAAAACCTACTCTGCACACCTGAGCAAGGCCTCTCTTCCTTGTTTTTGGAAAACATAATATGTAGTCATAAGCACTGCTTAACTGCATCATTCTTTCTGATCATGATCATCATTTACCATTTGATCTCTCAAATGTGTGCTCTGTTGTCACCCAGTCCAGGTAGTTTATAGCCAAAACATAAATACACACTAAAAACTTCAGCAGACATACTTTTGTGAAGAATATGCAGAGTCTCCCAGAACAAGGGAAACAAACATGAAGTGGTTGCTTTCACTTCTTTGGTCAGTATGGAAAAGCTTTATAAACATTATTTGGTAGTTCATCCACACTGATAAAATCTACCAAAGCATGATTAGATTAAAAGCACAAATAACCAAGATAGTTACTGATCAATTTTATGATACCCTTTACTTTGACAACACGGAGGCAGTGTGCCCTTACAACTGCACACATCCCACATCCATCACACTAATCCTGCTGGGCCAGCCAGTGCCAAGGCACACAGAAGAGGGTGGATACCTGCCACCACGTAGCAGTGACAACTTGCTTCCAAGCAGACACTGGCACGTTCTGCAATAGTGGCACCTCTGCTCCATATGGTGTGCCACGCGGATTTCTGGAAATGGGCTTGAAATTCAGAAATGGGTGCTGTACAACAGAGCTATCTTCAGAGTTTCCCTGTGAAGCTTCTCAATGACATTCTTCTAGGTTTACTTGAAACCACAGAAGAGGTTTCGTAAGCCATTCTTTCAGCTTTACAACAGCCAACCAAACTACTGCCAAGCAAATTATCACTTATAGCAACTTTATAGTTAACAAGTGTTCAGCACATTTCTTGTATGGGCCATTAATTCAGCAATACTACAGGGAAACTGCTATAATGCACAGAACATCTCAGCCATGCAAAGGTGCAGAGTCACACCACTCTGACAGAATAAATGATCTGATGTAAAAAAATGTGCATATTCGCACTCTTTGAACAAAGAGGAGACACAGCTGCTACTCTGCCAAAGCCTTAGAAAATTTAAAATCTCAAAGATTTTTATCAGCAGAATGTTACTTTAAATTAGCTGAGCTTGTGGTGATTTCTGTGACAGTATTTGCAGTTATGAAGTAAATTGCAGGGAAAGCCAGCTTAAATAGGACTGTCCATATATAGATGTACTTGAAAATAAAATAGCAACTTTGTAACATATGTAAGGTCTTCTTATAGTTACAAGGATGAAATTTTGTGTATAACTTCAGGCCCATCTGTATTTTCTACGGGATACAGGTCTTCAGGAAATACAGAAACCTTCCCCCAATAAGAGCAGTGTGTTGGCATAAGCTTTCAATACCTTTAAATAACTCTATTAAGTGTACATAGAGAAGACTTACGGCCTACTATTTCTATCTTACAGTGCCTGGCCTGATGCAGCAGCACAAATAGTTCAATTATGTAATTTCCACTACTGTAAGGACAGCCAGAACATCCTGAGGGGAGCAGCAGTACAGAACAGCACTTTCTGAACCAAGGCCTCAAGCTCTCAGAACTTTTATTATAGAGTTTCTTTTAGAAAAATCCAAGTAGTCTAAAAGATAGTATTCTAAAACCTTAAGAGTCCCAAGTAGGTTAATGGACTGACTACCAGAAATGTCTGTTCATCCCTGCAGCTGCTATCCTACTGCTAAAAGGAAAAAACAAACACTGAAGAATACTGGGGATTCTGAACAGTTATGTACTTTCGAGCAATTCCCTCACATCCTTTTGCCCTCCATGTAACAGCAGACTTGCTCAAGATCATCTGAAAACATCATTAAGAAAATACAAAGACAGATAACACTTCATACATTGCCAGTCAGGCTCACTCTAGGTAGGTAATTTGCCTCCTACACATTCCTCCCTATTTCATTGATGTTATGGAAATAATTTCAAACTCCCTGGTGGAGATAACTCTCATCTCTCCCTTTTCTCTGCAACACTAAGATAGCAAATTTTAAAGCTTGCAAAGGACCCCAGACATAACTTTTTAAGTCTCAGAGTAGACATGCTTCTTTCAGCCTATACCTGCACCAGCACCCCACTCCTGCACTGAGCAGCTCTGTGCCCTCTGACCAAAGGTGCTCTCACCGCCTGCACTGTGACTCTGAAATGGCAGGCACTGGACAGACCCCTGAGGGGCACCACTTGTCACTGATGGCCATTGGGACTCTGAGCCATTGACCACAACCAATAGGTATGACCACCCTGCCAATTCCTTACCCATTTAACTCCACTCATTGAATCCATCTCTTTCCAGTTCAGACAGAAGGTTATGGGGGGACATGTAGAAACCTTCACAGACATCCAGAGAAATGACATCTGTAGCTCTTCCTTTGTTCACTGATGTGGTCACTCCTTCACAGA
This sequence comes from Peucedramus taeniatus, assembly GCA_013400575.1. Taxonomy (NCBI): domain Eukaryota; kingdom Metazoa; phylum Chordata; class Aves; order Passeriformes; family Fringillidae; genus Peucedramus; species Peucedramus taeniatus. The sequence goes on from WBNO01022993.1 coordinate 10,639, forward strand.
AGGTCACTGGGTTCACCAGGCAAGACTCACCCCTTGGTGAAACTGTGCTGGCTGTCTCAAATCACCTCCCTGTCATCTATGTACCTTAGCATAGCTCCTAGGAGGATCTGTTCCATGATCCTCCCAGGCAGAGGGGAGGCTGACAGGCTGTAGTTCCTAGGGTCCTCCTTTCTACACTTCTGAAAGATGGGTACAATGTTTTCCCTTTCCCAGTCACCTGGAGCTTCCCCTGACTGCCACGACTTCTCAAATCATGGAGAGTGGCTTGTCCACTACATCAGCCAATTCACCATAGAACTCTGGGATGTACCTTATTGGGCCCCACTGACTTATGCATAAAAGGAATACAAAAAATATTATCCCATAAACTTTTTAACTTTTTTTTTTTACTGCAACATAAATGATGTTGCTTATCATCAAATGGTTTAGAGAGCTGTAAACTAAGCTCTGTGTGTTTTAAAAACACCTTATAACATTTGTGTGAAGTAATAACAGACTAGGCTTGATTGTCAATAGGCAAGAAAGGGAGAAATTAGTGAAGTATCAGATGCCCAGGAATTAAATACTTGAATTAAGATGAAAGGTTTCAGTACTTTCAAAATTCAACAGTATTTTTAAATAGCCCTACACGTACCATACTTAAATAATGATGTCAATACACAGGTAAAGACAAGTTTTAGCATGTTCTTACCCTGTAGTAAAAACAAGGTAGTTCAAGAGAGCTGACTTGTCTCAGTGATGCAGAGTACCTGGCTTACTACAGCCTTTATCCCACAGCCAGAACAAAGTGATTTAGAACTGCAAACCATTGGGGTCTGCATTCTTGATAATAACTTGCTTGCATGCACCTTGTATTGATCATATTTGCAAGTGTTATTTTATTTACAATTAAGCTGTCAAGACAGTGCACTGTACTGTTTTCTTGTTGAGAAGTTAAATACTTTTCTCATTAATGTTTGATTGCTAATTAAAATGCTGAATAAGCACAACTTTCACCTAGCAATTAAATTAGCATAAATCATAAATACAGCTCTTAACCATGCCTCACCAAAAATGAAGGCTTGTGCTTTCCAAACTTTAAAACTATTTGTAGAAACAACTGCACATATATATTGCCGCTACCTAGTCTCTTCATCTATTCCTAATTAACCAGCATGACTGGAATACCACAAGAATGCAGCTTTTCCTAAAAAGATAACCTGGAGATGTGGGCAGCAAATTACAGTTATGGCTCAACAATTATTGCAATTTCACATTTGGGGTAGGCTCCTCAGCAGTGCTCTCTGAACTGAGCGTAGTTCTTCAGTAAAATCTATTAATCTGTGAACATTTTCATTTTTCTAAAAGTTAAAGAATTTAATGAATAATATTTCAGTTGGCATAATCCCCCTCTTCTAAATTCTGGCATCCACCACTGATTCTCCAAAGAGAAGTTTTACAAAGACTTGTGATGAGAGCATTTATCATTCATTAGCTACTTAAAATTTACCAGAGAATTGCTCTTGGAAAGAGAAAGCGAACATAAAAGATTTTGCTACAATTTCTATGAAAAAACGTGAGGTTAAACAAAACTTCTTTTTTACCTATTTTACAACAAGTACTAATGGCACAAACAGAAGATGTCATTATAGAACTGATTCTATTCTTGATAAACAATTTTTTTCCATACTTCCATCTATATATGCCTCTACATAATCTGTCTAAGCAAACATTCAAAAAGGACAAGCAGTAGCTTTTAGCCTCTTTAGGTTTTTGTTATTTTTCAGAAATTTTTTGCATAAGTCACATATTTTTAGTATTTTCTTTGGATTATCTTACAGACTGGTATAATCAGAATAATTTAGCCTTTTTAACTCTACAGCATTAACTACTAAATTAATATAATACTAAATAATACTAAATTAACTACTAAAACTCAGGTAATCGCTTTATTTGAAAAAGCTTTGGTCATCTTTTTCTCACTCACACACATGGATATAATTTGATTAATCACATTAAAGATCAGAATATTTGGTCATGAGAGAAGATTTTTTTTTAAATGACCAGATACAAGAATATTAAGTGTTAGAAAGGCACTTCTCTGCACTGCTGTCTGTGCAGTCCTCTCAGCTTCTGCACTGAAAGTACAAACTCAGAATCTTTTGCTCTTTTGTCAGGCTGCCACAATCAGCACTTCAGAATAATTAATTCTGCAAATGCATAATTTTCAATATGCAAAATAGCTAGGAATTAAGATAAGTGCCAGAATACCTAGGAACAAAGATAAAAAGACACCCATCAAATTAAACCAGGATAAACTAAAGCCTAGGAATAATAAAAGTTTAGTGTCACAATTATTAAGTGCATAAGCATATACAAGAACAAAGCAAAAAAAGCCTCAGCCATTTGCCACATTTTATATGAATGCACAGATAATGAAACCAGAAGTTTTTGAGAGTCACAGATGTGCTACAATTATAGAAAAGCACTGCAAATTATTTAACCACTTCATAGAGGATGTCTCCTCTGGTGCACACAGTAAAAAAGCCCCACATTCAAAGCAGTTTTAGACTATACTTATCTGGGCCACACCTTTGAAAACCAGAATTTTAGAAAAGAAATAACACATTTCTCTGAAACAGCAGTAACTCCAGTTGGAACACATAAAAAGAGTTCCCAAGCATCCTGCATTATTTAGCCATAGATCTCCCATCCATTCTCTGCAATTCAGCCAGAAGTAATCATCCAAGACACATGATGGTCTCTGATTTTCCTTTTCAGATCTTGTAAAAACAGGAAAAAAAAAAATCTGAGACTCTATCTGAACCCAGGCCAGAATATGGGATGAAAGTGTACCTCTCTGCTATGGATGTTACCATGAGGAGTAAGGCAGGCATCTCCCATAGGCTTAGAATTCTATTGCCATAAAATACTATCCGGAGTCCTAAACAGTGACTTTTAACTATTCCCACTCACATATTTAATAATCAATTCTAAACTTCTCTCAAAGACTAAAGAAGTGGTTCCATGGTTTAACATGAGACCTGAAGATGAAAAATCTTCAGAAAGTTTCTGCAAGTCATTTTCACTGACCTACATGGTTTTGCAAAGGCTGACAGGGCAGAATGTGAGCTACTCAGGACTTTTGCTATTGCTGAGCTGCTGTTTTTGAACAATGCCTACCATCCCTTTAAAGAGCATAATCCCAGCACAACTGTCTGATTAACCTGGGCATTAGATCATTAGCTTGTAGAAAACAAGTTCTTACAATGGTATTTATTTGTTCCAAAGATGTAAAAAACTGACTGGCACACAAGACAAAATTTGGCCTAAAAAAGTCACAAAATGCCACCAAAAATGACATAGACCTTTAAAAAAATATCAGCTCTTAACAGTTACTCTTCAAAAAAAAGTTGTTTCCTGTTACAGACTTTTAAGTGCTTCCTATGGTCTGCCTTCCATCAGTAACTTACAACAAACATGGAACATGAAATCATTTGAGCTTGATGTTAGCTCTATGCTACCATTTTTGAGAGAAGTTACACAACTGCAACACAGGGTAACACAATAAAGCTAGATTTTTTGTCATTTAAATAACTGTTCAGAATTCTTTCATATAAGACACTTCTATTTTAATTCACAAATGGACAAACCTTGTTTATTAGATGCTCAGTGACCACTTCTCTTAGTCCAGTGTAGAGTTTTTCACCATGTTTATGCAACACCATTGTATAAGCATTTCTATACAACTCCTCAAAACTGAGACCGCTATTGTTCTTACGCTGAATCTCTTGGATTGCATTTTTCAGAAGATCCCAAATGCTGTTCACATATTTCTCATCCATAGTCATCTGTAAAAATAAAACATTACGTTATTGTCTCAAATTAAAAAAAAAATATAGATAATATGAGGTAATTGCTCTGCCCCATCTTGTTGATTCCATTATCACAAGATTTCTCAATCTTTATTAAAAGAAAAACACTATTTATGAGACTAGTACAGATTTCAAAAAATATTTATGAAAATTGTAATTTGCAAAAGTTTAATGCTTTTTTTGTCAATTCCCAGAGCCTTTGGAGGCGGAAAGGCAGGTAACTGTGGACAGAAGTCTCTTCCCCACTCTTCCTCCACAGATTAACCGTAATAGATGGTTAACTCCCATTCCATATGAACACATTATTTGGCACCTCATAGATTGTACTGCATTACTGATTGCTTCACTAGACCCCAAATCAACCTGTACAACAAAAGATAATAATGGCTGACACAGAGAACTTGATCATCTGCTTGAGCTAACTAGGGACTAGCTAAGGTACTAACAGCCAAAGAATTACACACCTACAACACTGTACCTACAATTTAATAATTACAGGTACCACTGAAAACACCCACAAATGCCCAACATTAACACCTGCATTGAACATATTCCCTCTACACAAATACAAATAAATACCTTTCTAAAGGACATGTACCAAGCACTAAGCATCTGCTCAATCTGCTATTCAGATGCTGTAAACTTCAGTAAATACACAGAAAAAGAAAAACGAAAGATTCAGAGAAGGAAAAAAACTCTTATAAGAAATAGCCTCAGTACAACAGCAAACTTCTACCTAGTACTTAGTGTAAATCATTTCACACTCGTGCTTTACCAATGCAAAAGTGCTTCAATATATGATGTGTTATAGATAAAGCAGTTATTTTTATAGATAAACTGCAGATAAAGCACTTACAGAGACTGTATAGCAAAAGTATAGCAAAAAAATATCAGACACCAGTATTGCTTAAAGTCTGTGATTCAGCCAAGTTTCATCACCCAAATGAAAAAAAAACCACCCAAACACTTTTAAACTGAACCAATTTAAAAAGCAATGTTTAAAGTTAAGTTTGGTTTAGTTTATACAAAGTCAGGAACAGATTTAGCATTTTATAGCTAAAGAAAAGGGCTGAAGAGAGAAAGGAAAAAAATTGCTATTCCCAGAATTACTATGGGAAGTGAAAATATCCCAGAGTCTATCAATACTGTCAAAGTAGTCTTGAAAATAGGAACAGAAAGTATTAAAAGAGTAAAGAATAATGGTATGACATTATAGATGAAAATCATGACCAGCCCTAATCCACCTCTCCTTCTTCTTCCAACAAAACCCACTAAGAGAAGAGAGGAAAGATATGAAGACTAGATTTGACTGCATGTGTAATCAAATGCAATTATTATTCTATTTAGTAGAATCTTTTTACTCCAAGTATATTTTTACATGTATTTTCAAAATATCACATCGAGTTTTCTAGGCATGATAAATAACAATACAGCTCACAACAAAGAGAAGCCATTCACTGCTTTGGAAGGGAATGGGCTGCTGAATAAAATGAAAACAAGACATGCAATTTTCTATCCTGCACATCTTTTAGAGTTTCGGTTAAATACAAGGATTTTTATTATAAAATCATCCTATTGTTACTTTTTCCACTCCTGTGATACCAGATCCACTTGACTACTAAACTCTATGTACCCCAAACTTAAGATGTGCCATTATGTATCTAAAAGCAAAACCAAAATAAAATCACAAACACGTTGAAAAACGTTTAGCTCCCTAATCTCCTAAATGCAAAGCCTCAAACTAACAGAGGAATGGTGGATAGAATGTCACGGGTCCCTCCACACTTCCTCCTTATTCTGCTATGCACAGCATTGAAAGGTCAGTAATTTTGTTTTTAATTTGCATTTGCTACATTGGTGCTCCTTCAGGGAAGTTATTTTCTACAGCATTCCTGAACCAGCAACTTCACAAGTACTGATAATGAAGGCAACCATTTAGATTTGCAGACAGCAATCCAAGTAACAGCTTTTCAGCTTTCCTTTCACAAACCCGAGGTTTTGTTTTCAAACAAAGCAGAGGCTCCCCTTGCTAATTAAAAAACTCTCAGCCAACACAACCTTTTTATCTCAACTGCAATTTAATTGCCCTCTGTATTCTGAGCAAAGTATGATCAGTATAAACCAGGCAAATCACAGCACCAGTCTGCAGAGGTATTACAGTGCTCCTGTTTCTGGGTTGGTCACAGGGAACATCTCTATACCTTACATACAGAGATAAAGCAGCACATCCGATAATTCGGATCCCTTCAGCAAAAGGCTAAAAGCAAACTGTTAATTCTTGTACTTTCAATCCAAATGCTATCAAAAAAGAAGGAATGATTGCAACATAATTTTCTTTGAAGTCCCTGAATATAAACAAGAACAGAAAGCTTTTTGCCACTTAAGAATTGACACACTATGAGATACTCTGAAAGCACAAGAAAGGTCGATAGAAGGTAATTTTGAGTACACATCTCCATGAGGCAAATATATATAAATGTTTGAAAAAGTATTATAAAATTATCTTATTACCTTTTAGGATTATGCATTAAAAACTCTGCTTCTCAATGCAGCTTCTTATTCTGCTTCTGACTCAGATTAACATCTGTGAGGTTTTATGGGAACAGGTTTGCTCAAGTTCTAGAATATCACATTAGAAGAGCACAGTCTTCCAAAAGATCGAGCACAGCTAACTTGTTTGCAGCAGTGTTTTCTAACAAAGCAAAGACTCCTAACACCTTAAATAATTCCATTCTATTTGGCAGTAAGTCACTGCAGTAAAGTTTGAGCAAAAATGTATTATTTCCTCCCTGCTGCTGAAAAGTTGTTTAGCATTTGAGCAGAAGAGATCTTCCTGTATTCTCAAGGGTATGTAAGAATTGCAATGACTAAATCTATTCTTGGATTATTTAACTCATAGGTTTGTGTCTGTTCATCCCATTCCTTAAGTCAGGCTTGTAGGCAGATTTAAAATCCAAACAAAAAAAAAAACCAGTAAGTAAGTTGTAGATGCTACTAGAACCCTGGCATTTTTCAGAATCCTCTACAAAAGCATCTCTGACAACACAACTGCAATCCTAATCCCCCAGTATGACCCATCAATGAAGATTTATGCAACTCTCTAGATCCCTAGCAACAAAATCTGTAAGTGATCCTCTTCCACAAATACAGGATCAGAGCCAAGATGTTTTTCCCAGATTTTTTCTAATGGTTATATTTTAGAACTAAAATCCACAGATAGAATACAGTTGCCTTGCTTGTGTCTTTGTATTCTTGCAGATTTAAGCAGAATGCAGATTGCTGCTTCTGCTGGTCTTTGTAAAAAAACCACACAGGTTTGGAAAGGCTTTCAGAAGTGAAATCCCAGTAATTTCAGTAGTGTCTACACCCAGATTCACCAAGATAGCAAGAAGTCAGTGTCCAGGCAGAGGAAACGTGTTAATGTACTCACGCTTATCTGAACATTACCTTTCTTGGGGAATGGGAAAGCGACCAAGTCTGTTATTGGCAGGAGAGAGAGCTGTTTATAAGAGGCCGCTGGTTGGAAAACTTCCACACACTGCTGCCCAAATGCTAATGATTCAAAGATGCAACTCGAGCACAAACATCTGAACTCAGAGTGTAGCACAAGTACATCTTGAGGAAATTAGACTAAAATGTCAGTGTACATGAAAGTAAAATCGTTTCACAAAAAAGAGACTACAAAGGACTCAAAAGGCCCTTTATTCCACAGTGCAGGATTGGATACACTCAAACCCCTTCTTTTAAGAATGTTTGTCTACCCTATTAAAATCATCAAGTCAAATAAACAACCGCTGTCAGCAATCTATTGCCACTATCACCTTAAAGCAGGTAAAGCCAGCAGCAGTCCTGAAGGGACTTCTCAGTCTCTCCCTCCTGGAAGCTTACAGGCACCACCTCTTCCAAGTAACCTACCCCCGCATTCAATCAGAACCAGCAAACAGCTCAATTCTCATTATTTTCTGATCAACACGAAACTTCATACAAAATGTTATCGGCCCCCTTCTAGATACGCAGTTCAAAGAGAAGTGCAACATCCCATCCCTAGGGGGAAGGAACAACCCCATGCATTAATGCCTGCTGGGGCAAATGGCTGGAAAGCACATTTGGCAGAAAAGAACCCAAGGCTCTTGGTGGACATCAAGTTGATGACAAATGGGCCCTTGAGGCAAGGAAGATTAATGGTATCTTAGGCTGCATATGGAAGAGCTGCTAGCAGGCCAAGGGCTCTACTCAGCACTGGAAAACCACATGTAGAGCACTGTGTCCAGTTTTGGGTTCCCCAGCATAAGAGAGACACAAATACACTGGAGACAGTCCAGTGAAGGGCCACTAACAACCTGCTGGAGCATCTCTCATAGGAAGGACAGAGTCAGCCTCTAGAGCTCTTAGAGAAACCCTGCAGGGATCAAATCAGTACATGTGAAATCCAAAGGGAGGGTGTACTGAAGAGGGAACCAGCCCCTGCAGTGCTGCCCAGTGACAAGAGCAGATACAGCGGGCACAAACACAGGAGATTTCCTCATGATCATCATGAAAACTTTTTTGTTGTATGGGTGACCAAGTACTGGCAGAGAGGCTGTGGAGTTCTCCATCCTTTCAGAAGCCATCTGGATACAGACCTGAGCGACCAGCTCTAGGTGACCCTGCTTGAGCAGTGGGGCAGGACAAGATGACTTCCCAAAGTGCCTACCAACCTTAACCACTGGATGATTTGGTGACACACATTACAGCTGTAGGCTGAGGAAGCCGGAAAACCAGAGCTCCCTGTGGAAACATAACCTTTTCAAACTGCCTGTACCAGTCTTCCAATGGAAATGCATTGTACGATAACAAAGGTGAGCAACAAAATACTTGTGGTCACCAGTGGAACCTGGTGTTTGCTCCCTAGCTTCTACCAACTACAGTCAAAAAACAACACTCAAACTCCCAGATTCAGGAACATTCAACATATCTGTAGTAGTTGGAAATCCGTATTACTTTGCAGAGAAATAAATGTTTTGGGGTATAATTTCCATTCTATTTACTTTAACTTCTACAAGCTTCCTCTGAAGGCAACTTCATTCCACATTCATCATTTTTTTCCTTGTCATCATTTTGCCCTTAACACTACACAGCCCACTCATCTTGTATAACCATGCTTGAAATGCTGTGAATTGCAAGGAAAAATTACAGAAGTAAACTGCTAAGAGCCTGCTGAAATCTTGATCGTTTATACCAGCTTTAACCACCTATTTAGTCTTCTTAACAAGAGGGGGTTAAGAAAGAAGTAAGAAGTTAAGAGGAAGAGGTAAACAGATGTCCTACAGAGTGCCAGCAGGAGGATCCCCAGTAGATGCCCTACAGCAAGAGGATCCCTGCAAGTCCACAAGCAGCAACAGGAGATACAGGAACCAGTACTCTCAAGATTAGTGACCAGACACAGCTTCTTATCCTTTCTGCAGAAGAAATTTCTAGACAAGTTCCAGAAAGTTCACACAAAGATCTCAGAGGAAACTGGTTAAATCTCAGAAGTTTTAATAGACTATCAACACATTTGCAGGACATTTTTACTCTCAAAAATGTTACAAACACTACTACTCAGTTTTTCTACAGCACAGCTGGAGAGTGTTTACCACTATTCTACACATTAGCAGGTGAAACACATCACTCTGAAAGTGATTACTGTAGAACAAGGCTTCTCAAAGTTTTCAAAAAAAGCAACCATCTGCCTCATTCCTTCCAATGACATCCCTAATAGCACAGAGCACTGAGACAAGAACCAACTGGAGTTACAGAATATAGGTGTTTATGCGCTCTACCTTGAAGGAAGTGAGTGGATACCAATAATTAAAGTTAGTTAGCAGTGCTGGGAGTAACATTTGCACCTAATAATTGCTATTCTGACTACCCCATCTTGTATCTCTCCACAGAAAAAATGAGAAGGGTCCAACTGCTGTCATCTAAAACTGCCACCACAGGGGCCCAGTCCTTGAGGTAAAGGAGATTGCCACCAATACTGTTCCTTTCCACTACAAGACAGGGCATTCATCAAGATGGTATTAAAGAGTCTGTTACACAGGAACTCAGTATTCTAAGCCTGTATCCTTCATTCTGGATGAAGTTTGGCTGAGGTTATCCAGAAAAGGGCAAGAGCATCACATTTCCTGCCTCAGAAACTAATCACTATTTGAATTTTTATAAACCCTTTGAATATTGTTAATTTAAAAGAGAAGAATTTACAATGACAGAGATACATTGTCTACATTTGCTCCAAGAATATCTCTGAAAAATGGCATATTAAGATATGGAACTACATTTTTTTTAACTACAGAGCAGATAAAATGTACTCCTATTAATGTCAAATGGAGAGCTCAATATCCACACATTTCTGAGTTCCTAAGTTTTCCTCACTATGTAACAATGAGTACACCTGGAAGAGGATGCATGGGCTACACACACTCCCACAAATAAAAACAACCGATCTCTGAACAACCAAAACCACTACAAAGTTTCTCAACCATGTTATCTGAACAGGTTGACTGTGACACACCAAAAGCATGACTGAAGGCTAAGAGAAAGAGCATGAAGAAAGTAAGGGGTACCCAGTCTCACTGCTCTTCTCCCTCATATGGGCTATTAGTCTTAGGACATCTGTCAAGAGTCACAGGGAAGTCATAGAAATGTTCTACCAAAACTGTCCTAGTAACTAGGACACCTTTTGCTCCTAGGTGACCTTTAGCAACAATTGAAGATGACAATAGAGTATTATCCACATCTCCTAAGGAGTGCCAGGAAATGCCTATTACAGTATTATACTCCCTCAGAGGGTGTGTGTGGTGGGGGGGAAATCAATGCCTTTAACTTGCTTATGACAACAGCCAGTTGTCATTCACAAGATTAAATATTGACACAATTTTTAATACTTGTGTTTTGTTCTTCACTCTTCCCTTGATGGTTAATCATTGCCCCTGTTTGGGTGGGCAAACCCTACACTAAACTTCTCCAGATTCTTTCTGCAAGGAATGTTCACAACCTGAACCATGTTCCATTCCAGGCTCAGCAAATGAGCTGGGTAACCAGTGCTGAGAGAAATCCTCTAAAGGCCAAGGGAAGAATGGACTCTAGTCTCACCCTCAGAAAGCCTTGAGCCTCTGCAGGCAGGGCTCCATGACAATACTCCATCAGTAACTGGAATCCAGGAACTGCAAAATCCACCTCTCCTTCCTAGGCTTTACTCAGCAGAAACAAGCAGAACATGCAATTAAATCAAAGAGGACTCCTTCTCAACTGAAACATCCAGGAACTGCAGTTATTTTAGACAAAACCCTTTCCTTCTCCACATGGCTTGAATGGGTTCTGCAGCACTGAAAAGCTGTTCTGCCAGTACAGAACAGATGGGTTAAGTAGCCTAAAAAGTGATTGCTCCTTAAAAGCAGGAGTCACTCCTGAACCATGACTGACAGATTTGGTTTACCTCCAAGGCATTGTCTCAGAGCATGCTGGTCGCCTCACAAAACAAGTGCTGCTTTGGGGTAGGAGCTTGAAGAGGAAGGCAGGTTGGCTGGTTGGTTTTGAGCTTTACAGCAAAATGCAATATGCTTCAAGAACTCCCTTTTCTAGTAAATCTCAGGAAAAAAGGATTTGTTTCTTCTTTCAAAATGTAACACTTGCCTGCATTATAGCTAGGCCTGACAGGAGTTTCACTACACAACAGCAAAATTTAACAGCCTACATGAAAAGTTTAAAACAAGTCTTTATTAGAACATGTAATACTGCAGCAACAGTTTTGACATTTTCAGGCAACTGAACAAAATTAAGGATCAGATACTCATTTATCTGTCATATTTTAGGAACCAATTCAGAAGAATGAGATTAGTCTTGAACTACCAACATACCTCTCTTACTCTAGATTTCAACTTCAGTTTAATACAGTTTCTTTGTTTTTCCCAAATGCCCTTCCTCATCTTTAGAACATAAAATGCTGAAGGGGAGAAAATTGAGAAAAACAACTCCTCCCAAACACCTGCTTCATCTGAACTAAGACTAGGAACTATGTAATTTTTAGCAGCCATCACTTACCAGATAAACACAAGGCAAAAGATAATCATAAAGTTTTTGTTTCATTTCTTTAAAAAATGCCAAAACCAGAGACATTCTGAAGAGGCAAACAAATAAACTTAAACCTGAAGTCACACAGTGGTGATTCTGTGAACAAGGACAACTTTCTTCTTACAGACCTTTGCCACTTTCCCAACACTATCCCATACTATTGGGCAATTACGAACTGTTATACTCCCCAAAAATCAACTTATGGGTTCACTTTGCAGTTTATGATGTTCAACTTACAAAAGGCACCTTCAGTCACTCTATTAATACAGATAAAAAAGAACTCTTATTAATACAGACAAAAGCAGAATACTGCTTGTCTGAGTGGGCCAATGAAAAATGAATGCTGGCTCACCAGTCTCATTTTTCATCTTACTGGTGTATATATATGGATTCACATAGATCAGTCTTCAAGGCTCTCTCTAAAATCTCTATCAGTAGCTTAAGTAATAACAGGGGATAATCAAAGTTGGTAATGCCTGCATCTGTGATCATTTATATAAAGCTTAACTCTGCCTCTTCCTCACTCATCTGCCTTGCTACTTATTTCCCACAAGACCCAAGCTGCTTGAAATAAGCTTTATTCACGCTTTATTCAGCAAAGATTAATGGATGTTGTCCTCCAGAAGGGCTGGATACTGAGGAAAAGCAAAGAAAACACACAAAAATTAACTTCTTTTCAACATAAACTTTCTAAGGTGCTACTATTTACACTAAGGACTTTATTCTACAGTTGCATGCCCAAAGAAGACACCAGAATAATATTTAATTAAAATACAGAAATCCAAGTTTTTAAATAACATCGTTTTTTCCCCAGCATGTGCAGACAAATCTAAATACCTTTCAAATATCAAAAGGCATTCGCTGTGAATGAGTAAATCTCCCCTGCCAAGATGCAAGCTTCTGCCCACCTGACATTACATTATGAAACTTGTTTTTTAAAAAGCTGTATTTAAAAGAAAACACTTAACTGTTTTTTTTTTTCAAGCTTCTACAAGAACTGAACTGCTAAGAGGCTAAATTTAGGTAGTTCTAGCTCAAAATATAGTTGTCATTGATACAGAACGGAAGTGCTTAAACAGCCAAAAGAGTGACATTATTAACCAAGGCTCTTTTCAAAAACATTCAGAGACATTTCTACAGTGCTCATTACTAGAGCACCTGAAAACAGAGGAGAACTATAAAACACCTGCAATGAAAGTATTGATTTCCCAAGAGCACTTCAAACTAACAAGGGTAAAGAAGAGCTGTCTACACTGCTGTATATATACTCTCCATATATCCTATATACTGTCCACACTACCTTCCCTGCTAACTCAGAGCTGAAGGCCAGACCTAAGTCACAGTTCAGAAAGTCTGATCATTCACTTTTAGCTTTGGAAATTAACAGAAGCATTGTCAGACCTGAAGTTTTTGACTTATTTTAGTAGATCTAGTGTCACTTATGGTGCAAATAACACATGGGAAAAAAAAAAGCGTATTGTGTCAGGAATGCTTAACTCAAGAAAAACTCATTCTGAACAAAACAGAGGAAGAAATATAAGGATTTGACATCAAAGATCTATATACTTCCTTTGTCCTACCCAAAAGAATAAAAATTATTATCAGTATTTTGAAAACTAATGAGACGTTTAGAGTTCTCCTGACTCACTTTAGAAGTAGTAATCCTAAAACAACTTTCCTCAAACTAAAGCTATTGAAAAAAAAACTTTAAAAGGCTTGTGTAACAGGAAAAGTACGTTCCTGAAAGAAATACAATAGCTTTGTCTCTATGCTAAACAAAATTGGTCTTAAAAGAAAATATTTGAACCTAATTAGAACAGCAGAATATGGAACAAAGAAAATCTGGATTTCTGGGAGCAAATCATCCCCCTCACATGTCAGTAGGATCCTGGAGGTCTATAAGGTGTGGGGAGGGACAGGTATAGCTCAGCTGTGTGTCTGTGGTTGTCAAACAGGCTCTTGGCAAAGGTGAAATGACACAACAGTGCCAACAGTGGCACAAAAATTTATAAATTACCAGGCATGCCTCTTCCCATTTACAAACAGGGGCAAATCTTAAACATTTCATTCAAGCCATTTAGCATTCCACTGCAATAAAAGCCTGTAAGAGCCAAGGACAAGCTTTTCAAAACCTGAGGACTGTGTGACTGTGAACAAACTACACAAATTACACTCGCCTGCAAACTTCCTCAAAGCTGCTTACTTGGGATAAGGGGCCATGTGCAGGCTCTTACACTGCAGGAGAAGGAAGGTGGCTCCTTCCTCTTCCACTGGAGTTACTTCCAATTTAATAAAGACTTGAAAGCAGAAAGGGAAGTTGTTTGCTTACATATAACTTAACAAGATATACTAGCAAACACTGCAGATAGCTGGCAATATCAAATTTCCATAGGATTTAGGCCCCGACTCTGTTCATTCCTTTTTACAACAGTGGGAGCTCAGCATTGCAGGTGATGAGTAGCAGGTTGTTGTGACAGTGCCATACCTGACAACAGGTCACTGTCAGCAGAAGCAGCACCACTACACCCCAGACTGCTCAGATCATTCCTAACTATAAATTAACAGAAATACTGTTTTTAACCTTGTCAGAACAGATTAAAACTTTGATTCAGTATGTCAATTTAGTTTTAAGACCATCACACAACAAACACTACAAAGCAGAAATAAAAATCTTAATTTAATAAGGGAATAAATTAATTAGGGATTTTTTTGGCACATCTTTTTTATTGGTGACTTCCACAATATTAACATTATAATAACCTTAAAAAATAACAGAGATGCCCCATGCCTCAATCCCAGTTAAGAAGTGTCAAATGAAAGAGCAATGCTGTTCTGCACATCCACACCTTCTGCGGAAGGCACTGAGTCTCCTCAGGGGTATCATCTCTCCAAGTGAAAAAATCTATTAGTTCATTAACTCTCCAGCTTTGATGACCTGAATTCAGAAAGCTTCCCTGAACCACAAATAGCCCATTCCTTGCCTACTCAACACTGAAGGCAAATCCCACAGGAATTGTTTCTGGCTTTTTTCAATTAACCTACAAGTAGCTCAGTATTTTACAATTGTCCAAAAATCAACAGTATGTAAAGAGGAAATCTGTGAAATACACACCAGCTTATACAGATTGCAGACACATTTCCTGCAGTCATTTCAAAACAAGGAACACAATGAATGATGAGGGGGACAAAGGAAGAAAGGGAGATGGTGGGGCTGAAGGGCCTTGAGAGGTTTTGGGGGCTTGATGAAAACTCCTCCATAATAATAACAGCAGCAGAACAATTTGAGAACTTGCATAGGAATAGAAAGATAAAATTTTCTGGTAAACAGAGGCCAACACAGGATGATTCTTTTTTCCCTCTCAGCTTACTTCAGGTAGGAGAAGGAAGATACAATTAATATGTCTCACAAATTTACAGATAATCAATACTACTGTGTCCTGACAATAACCTCTCTCTGGGGCATTTTTATACCACACAGTGCAAACACCATGACCAGATGCACAGATCAGCAGTGCCTGGAAGACTTAAGACTAACACAGAAATGACTGCAGCTCTCACAGCTATACAGAAAATTAAATCCCTGTATGTAATATAAAAAAATAGGTCCACTCAGATCTATCAACACTTTAAAAACAAAACAAGCATGGATGTAAAATGTTTATTTCAACAAGGATTCTTCACATACAAAATGTAAGAAAGACATGCACAGCCTATGCTCAGACCACAAGCAGTCTAAGAAATCCATGCTATGAATTTATTAAATAAGCTTGTCCAATTTTATATCACTCACATGTA
This sequence comes from Peucedramus taeniatus, assembly GCA_013400575.1. Taxonomy (NCBI): domain Eukaryota; kingdom Metazoa; phylum Chordata; class Aves; order Passeriformes; family Fringillidae; genus Peucedramus; species Peucedramus taeniatus. The sequence continues at coordinate 26,379 of WBNO01022993.1, forward strand.
TAATTTAAGTTATTGCCTTAATTTATGTTTATTCTCATTAGCATTAAACAAAAATTGGCTTTTCCACAAATGCACCTTATTCATAACCATAAAACAATAAAGCAAGCTATCTGCTCACATTTTGCATAGTGTTATACCTTATTTAAACTACAAGCAAGACAGTTTTAGCCCTTAAACGCTGATTTTATACACAGCTAATTAAAGAACTGAGGCCACTCCACTGCGAACACCATCCACACATAAGTGTTTACTGCAGTTTGGTCCTCCTTGCACTGCTCATGTATTAAGTGCACTTTGTACCTTTTCTAAAATGCTGATGTCAATATGGAAGTTCTTTTGTTAAGCCATCTAATAGTATTTACTTATGCTGAGATGCCAGAACTTGCACTTTCAGAAAAGAAACATCAGTCATTTAAAAATTCTACTGGCTTTAACTGACCTTTAGAAAAAGAAAATAACCATGTGATTAAAAGTATGCCTGGCTGTGCTGGAGTTTTCTACAATGCTACTTTCCTGCTCTGTGTTTCCACAAAACCTGACTCAGAATGAAAAGCATGACCTTACTTCTCAAGAGCTGCTTTTCCACTTGTACAGCTACTAGAAATCAAAGATAATATCCAGTGAGCATATGTACAAGGTCAAGAACCTATTACAGACTGTAACACAATCACTCTGTTTTATGAATGGACTCACTCAAACTATCTTAAGAAAAATGTGTCCCAGTCTATCACAAAATGTTTTCACCACATACAGAGACACTGACACTGCACATCAGTGCATCGTGGTGATGAGAATTTAAAAGCACCTGCACTTGGACTACTTGCCCTACAGATCAAAGCCTAAGACCTCAGAACACTTGCTTGAAATTCTGAAAAATGAGGTCACTTATGCTGTGTGTACCTGTCCAGAACAGATTAAAAGGAAAATTTTGAGAAATTTTACTATCTTTTACAGAAAAAATCCCAATTTTATGTTACATCCTACTATTACAATTATTCACGTAAACTATAAAAAATTCTTCATCAGTTTTACAGCTAGTCTCAGGGTTTCTTACCTACCACTACCATGGAAAAATAGTAATTCCTTTTTAATAATGCACTACTACGTATAACTCAAGTGAAGGGATGGAGAAACCTAATGAAGCAACTTGAAAAAGCTCAGATTGAATTAGCCAGTATAAAAATCCTAACAGATCACTTCAGCTTTAGCCTTGCAGTCCTGTGCAAAATCAAGCAAATTTCAAATACAGGAAGATTCATAAATGGCACTGCTCCTTCCTGAGCCATGCAGAGGCACTGGCTCAGAACTCTATACCAATGCAAATGATGATTGCTCAGAACTTAAGACTCAGTTAACAAGGAAAACCAAGAAAATTTGTAACTGAAACCTGAACATCTACAGAACTGAGGAATGCTAACAAGATTAGGTGAAGCAAAAACTAAATCATATGCACCGTGTGTTACAAAAAACCAACCAAATAAAAACCCAGCCCCAACAAACTACTCAGACTGCCCCGGAATTAGTGCTCTGACCTCTTAAAAATTCTAAATATATTATTAGTACATTCAGTTTGCTCACAGCCTTTCATGAAAGAAAAAAAAAAGTGAAAGTTGGAAGGATTTCATAAGCTTAACTGTCCAGTAAATAGTAAGTATTTTCATGGTTTTCTTAATTTGCAAAAAATGGCCTTCCTTTGAATAAGAAATAGTGTTTTAGCGTTTTGGTCTGTTTTATTCCTAGTCTTTAAGCCTACCAAAATTTCAGTAGTGAATGTGAACTCATGACTGTGAACACTACATGGGTTTAGCTGAGATGCTCTCATAAATATGTCTGAGAACATAAAGTAATCAAGATTCACAAGCCAACCATGTAAACCATGGAGTTAACCAGGTGATCTTGCAGCACTTCATATGTTCACATTATTTTAATCAGAGCTGAAAAAGCCTGCAGTAAACCACCCCCATTCCACTCTTTTCCCACCTTCCATGTCCCTCTGTGCTCTCCCCAACACCTCACACAGGCTCTGAGGGTTACAAGCCAAAGCAGATCCTCACGTACTGCTTACATAACCTGAACGCTTCAAAATTTAACCACACTTCAGTGTTTTTTCCAGGGGCTATCTGCTCTAAGATGCTCAAGATGGACCAAATTTACACCAACTTCTGGAACTGATAGATCTACACGTTGTAGGCTGAAGCATAAATTTAACAAACCTCATCTCAACTTGCATCATCAATTCCCCAAGACTCAAAACAAACCACAGAAGCAGTTGGTGCTCCATGAAAAAAAAACAACAAAAAACCAGCCTTCTGCCTACACAAAGCCTAGAACAAGTGGCTGTTAGATTGAGGAGAAAGGAGTGCTGGCAATGAAAATATGAGTCTTAATATTTTCTCATGGAAGAGCTGGAGTTATTTACTTCTAAGTTTATGTAAGTTTCTTCAAGGAAGAAGTAACATCAATCAATAAACAGTTGAAGGAAACGAAAGGTTGTCTGTCTTTCTGCACAAGATTGGATTGAACAAAATGAGAATTTTCTTGAGCACAAGTATTTAAAAAAAAAACAGTCAAAAAGCTTACACATTTTTAAAGACTTGTTCTATTGCAAGCGCAGAATTCCTAATGTAACTGTGTAACTCTGATCCACCAAAATAGTTCTGAGAACTGACAAAACACTACTTTGTAGCACTGCTCTAGAGAAGAAAGACATCCCTGCAGGAAAGGAAAATTATTGGAAGCATTCAAAAAAACCCCTCCAACTCTAATGATCAAACCCAAAAACCCACACTGCATCATGCTGGCTTTCAGAAAGATCTGTCCCACCAATTTTGTGGTGACACCTGCATTGAGAGAAGAATAAGCTCTTGCAAAAAAAGTTCATTCAGCACAGCTTAATTTTGCTTGTTTAAATTTTGAAAATTAATTCCCCAAATGCTTTCTGAATTCCCACATTCTGATTACTTTTGTAAGAAATGTCAATTTTTTTTTACTATGTACAACTTTTCCATCAAAACACATTTACAGCTACAGTTTTCCACTAGCTAACCAGTCACAGCAAAACAGCTCAAAGACACTTGCAGGAAATATAATTTATGCATTCTAGATCTCCCTTACAGAAATAACATATCTCCAAAAGTTTTAAGTGCAAACCTACCATTTTTGGCACCATTTTTCACAGATCAACTAAATCATCTCAAAATCAGATTTGCTGCAAATTTGTTTGAGAGTATTTGAAAGAATACTTTGAAAGTATTTCTGCAGCCAGCTTTTATGGGCTCACTGAGAGTTAAGGAGTGAGAGCCAATCTGAGACCCTGAGAGCACCTTTAAACCTGGAAGAAAACAGCCCCAACACATCTCCAAAACAGGTACAATTCACATTCTGTAGCTGTATCAAAGCTGCATTTTCATATAATACACATGTATTCAGTAGACCACTGCACTCTTCCAAATAATTAAAAAAACCCAACTTACTAACTGCAGTCAACACACATCATGGGCAATTACATGACATTTCTGAAATGTTATTTTTAGCATCCATATTCATATCTCTCACAGTGTGCATTAATTTGGAACAACAAAGTTTAAAGACTGCTTGAGAAAAAGGAACCTTCTGTCTCTCAAAAGCCCTCTTCCACTGCTCCATCTCTGGCTTTAACATCACCCTGAATGCTCTCTGGATAGACCTTCAATAAATATGGAACAGCTAGATTTTATGGAGGTGTTAAAAGTACCAGAAGAGGATACTGAAAGTAGCACGCTGGAAGTTTTCTGTGGTAGTACATAAGGACAGCTGCACAAGCTTAACCTCATCAGTTTGCTTTCCTGAATATACAACAACCTCTCTCAGAGATTTATTTCTATTATTCTTCCTAGGTTGGAAATATGCTCAAGTCTGAAGTCTCAGAGAATGCATCCTCATCTGGACTACCTCTGATGCAAAGATTATCACCATCTTTAAGTCACGATGAACAAGAGAACGCAAAGTTCTTTACAGTAAGATAGTTTATAAATTAGGACAAGAACAACTGGTTAAACATACAGAAAACCATTTTTCTTAGTTACTTTTGATTCCTGTACAACCCACTTGTGTACAAGCAAAACAGTGTACCCCATGCCACTGCCCCTGAGGTAAGAAAAAGCATATCACAGCATGCACCAGGAGCTAGCAGATCTTAATGGCTACTTGAGATGATAGATAATCTGGCACCAATTACAAGAATAATAAAAAAGAAATCTAGAATAAAACTAATTCCTAAGTATTAAGATCTCCAGGTAGAAGACTGGTGCTTTTCCAAGTTTTGGTCCACTTCTACCAAATTTTTCATAAGATAGAAAAGGTAAACTTAGGTAATGTTTGGCAAATTACTACTTCTTGTTTCCTTTAGCTACTATAAAACATAATAACAGAAGTATGAAATACGTTATAAAAATGTAAAATATTTTAAAAACCAGACCCTACAAGGAAGAAGTTATGCTAATCCTGCTATGTTCCAGAAACACCACCATTCCAATTTGGCTATTTCTAGCCTAATGTAATAGTAAATAGCTACCTCCATGCAAGAAGAAAACTAATCTAAACCAGAAAGACCTCCTGAGGAAAGATGATCAATAAGAAGACAAATTGAAGCAGCCTACAAAACCACCTCTGGAAGCACTCTTAATTGAGAGCTGAAGAGCAGAACCACCACATTTGGGACAAAAGAGCGAGGATCCATAGCTGCTGCATGAGTACCACATTTTCTAAACATAGACTCTGCTCCCCACGAAAATGCACCTCACTGACACAAACAATCCCACCGCACCAAGTCATTTCCTGGGCCAAGCTTTACAACCATTTAGGCCTACACAAAATGTGTGTTAAGATTTTTACATCAACTACAGCTGCTGACTTCTACAATTAACAAAGGGAAACCCCTCCAAATCTCTCAACAAAGTACATGCATCTTTTCTATAAACACTTTATCAACAGGATTGTCAACAAAATGTCTTAGGTAGAAAGAAATATCCGAGGGGACACCTGGAAAGTTGCTATCAACAGAGGTCCCCAAACAGTTGCAGGCCTTGATGACTTGTGACTTATTGAGTTATTTTAGGGAGAAGACACTTTGTTTTTCACATTTTAACCTAGATATTCTTTAAGCAACTAAAAAGAAAGACAATGCTAGTAAAAACAGCTTTAGAAACTTGACAATGTTTAACTCTATGTAAGAACAAGGCTCCATTAGAGCATTTCTCACCCCCAAAAAATCAAATTTCACATACAGAAGAGGTGAAAAATACAAGCTTCAGTTTATTCCTTTGTTAAGTCTGCCTCTGTTGTCTGACCCATAGCTTCATATTCACAGTTGGAATACATGAATCTGTTTATAAAATTAAAAGGCTGCTATCTTAGGTGCAGTTTGTTACAAAACATACACATTGCTTTTATCATGGTTTATTTTTGTACAGGTTTTCCTATTACTTGCTAGTAAAACCGTGGCCACATGGCAGGAACTCTTCTCCTTCATTTCTATAATCCAAAACTGACATTCTTGGAAAAGGCTTTTTAAAGAAAAAAAAAATGAAATATGGAGATGAAAAACCTATAATCAGCTAAAATGTCTAATCCCATAGCCCACTTTTTTCTTTTTACTTTGACCACTAAATGCAACTCTCAGTAATTAAAGGTAGAGGAAAGAGTATAAAAGTATAACTCAGATTGCTGTAAAGTTGGTTGCTGAGACTCTAAAGAATCTTCTAATTTCATCAGCAAGAGTTTGGATGAAGCAAATATATTGATATATGCCTTGCCAGTGAAATGAGATAAACAGGTATGTCCAGTTTCTCTATAAAGGCACAGCACATTAGTTCTACACCACTGCCTACTGGGATCAGACACAGCACTGAAAAGTTCACACTGAACCTGAAAAGCCAACGCTAAGCCTCAAAAGCCAGAGACTCAACTAAGTATCTCCTTTTTAACACGCAGCCCGCTGAACACACACACGCTTCCTGGTCATCCTCCGGCAGACTGAACCTTTCCTATTCCTCTCGTTGCCCAACGCCATTACTCGTGCTGTAGTTGTTATTCTGTTGTAAGCTTTAATTGAACCGACTGTCAAAACACAGCAGCGTTCTGGCACTTCAAATTAATAATCTGGCTCCCTCCCCTCTGTAACTCAAAGCGAAGGCACGCTCACCACTCTACCGAACCTGCAGCAAGTTACCTATGCCTACATGTTTATAGTAACACCTTCTGAACAGCTGGCATTGTGCCGCCTAAATTTTATAATCGTACGACTTAGAGCCTCTTCTACGGAGCGGAGAGATAAATTCAGCAAGAGGAAACTCCGCAGAAGACATAAATAAATATCCCCCCCCCACCTTCCGGGGCTAACTAATTTTGTTGATGAAGACGCACAACCTTCGGCTCCCTCTTTGAGGCCTTTTCCTTGAAAACAAAGAAATCGGTCCCCACTGCCCCCCTCCCCGCTGCCGTACGTGGATTTTCATAATTGATCTGTTCGATGAGGGAGGCGATAATCGCAGGGACCAGTTCCTCCGCCTCCCACTCTCCGTGCGGCACCGCTTCCCCGAGGAGCCGCTTCCGCACGCTCCCCCCGCCGCACGGCCCGGGGGTGCCGAGCCGGCTGACAGCTCCCCCC